>BPLQ01007998.1:66771-213051 GCA_021605075.1 Caerostris darwini | reverse complement strand
TATAAAAGAAATATAACGATCTTTCTGAGTTCCAGCATAACAGACTTTTCCTTTTTCATAACTGAAACCAAGAATAAACTACTGTAAAAGAAAGAAAAGCATGAAGTAGAAAGAAAAATCCATCACCTGCAATTGCGTAATTTAATACTTGTACAAAAGTAATGTATTGTGGGTAATTCCATTATTGGAAAAACTATTGTGCTGCCATCTTTTGTTAATTTTTGAGACTGCTGTGTAATCGTTTGAATTATTATATATATTATTTTCAATTTTTTTAATCAGATTTCTATATTTTTACATTTATCAGTGTATTACGAATCAGAATAATTGAAACAACACATATTAAGTACACTTTTTAAACATGTTATGTAAAAATATACAAGTTAAACTCAGTCAAGTTAATCAATTAATTACGCATCAAATTTATTCAAACTTTTTTTAATTCTGTAACTTTCTTCTAATATTAAATTTCTTTTAATACTATATTCAGTAGTAATAAATTATAGAATTATAAAAAAAAATATTGAATAACACACTAAATCTAATTGATCATTTATTATATTAACATAAAATCAAATACAGCATTTAACTTTTTGGCATAAAACCAAAAGAAAATTGAAAAATTGCTTAGCAAAATGTTTTTTTTTTTTTTTTTTTTTTTTTTTTTTGCTGGTAAATGATAATTTTAATGATTAATGATTTCCGTTTAATGGTAGGCTGGTTAATGATTTGCGTTTAGAATTATCTCTTAACGAAACTGTATTTTTAAGCATTTTATTTGCTTTAAAAATTCTATTAAAAGATTATTTTGTAGAATGGGTGCCAAATCTTTTAGCTTTCTTGGGTCATACCTGAAAGAAAAATTAAAGAAATTTTTAATTTTAAGATATATACTGAATTTAAGATATTCTATTATTTTTTCTCACGAGAAGAGTTTTGACATTTCATTCCCCGGGGAGAGGAATGTATGCTATTTGAAAAATGTATAATAATATATATATATAAATTTAATTACTCAAATTTGACAGCAGACGAGCTTTATTGTGGGTAGTTATATTACATGCAATTAGAGTTTGTACTAATGAGAACAGATATTCGGTATCATGTATAATAAGGAAATTAGCGAATGTCTGTGTGACCTTCACAGGGGGAAACAACTACAGATTGAATATTAACTATACTATGAATTGTTCCATCGTGATTGGGGATAGACCAAGAGTGCAGAATTGTCTATTCCAATGAGAAGTGAGGGGAGCTGACTCCCTCTTCTTGACGGATTGTCTTAAAAAGAGGGTTTTTATTTTTTGGTAAAGAAGGGGAAATTCTGCGACTAGTCGACCAGAAGTGTTGATTTTTTCTTTTTTTCTTTCAAATGACTGAATAGGCCGGAGTTACTGCCTGTTTTCAAAGTGAGCCTCATGTGGTTTTGTGAATCACACCGTGTGCTAGCTAAAATCTGTCGCAGACCAGGCGTTTAGATTCGTCGTAGATTCGAAAATTCTGAAAATCTCCGAACTTGGAGTGAACTGCACTTATATATCTAATTTATATCCTTAATTTTAATTTTTGTAAATAGAGTTCTGTTAAGTTAGTCTGTTCTGTTAGTTTTAATTTTTGTAAATTTTTTTGTAAATAAGAGTTCTGCATATACATATATATATATATATATATGAGAAGTAATACAGGCAGCTAAAGATCGCGAGGGAACAGATGAACTGTCATAATGCCTTGAATCATTACTCGGAGGGATCCAGTGCCTGATGAAATGGCACCATAAAACATCACATAGTCTGGATGTAGTGTACTACTCTAAATAGTTGACAGCATTGAAGTCTTCACCATCGCCTAGACTTCTAAACATGTACACTATTGTCATCAGAATTAAAATTGAATCGTTAAGTCTTTGAAGATTATCTCCCTTCTCATGCCCATTGCATTCTGTATCGTTATGTGTTTGAGACTTTAAAGTGGAGTGCATGAGTCTCCTCCCTGCGGTTCAAAAATGGCTCCGTTGTTGGCCAGTGTGCAAAACCAGCTTTCCATTGGCTCGCATCATAACACTGTAGACTCGGTTCATTCAGGTGAGTAAGTAGACGACCACTCTATATAGCAGTTCCATCCTGTCGAGAAGTACATCCCTCTATTTTTCGGCAATAGTCGGTTGTAATGGGTGATGCCGTAAACAAACAAACGTAATTATTGACAACCAGTAACCTTGCAAGCATCATCATCATCAGTAGCCCGACAGCCCAGCAAGGGAGAAGGCTTTCCTTTGAAGATATTTCCATGCATTCTTCTGATGGACAAGGGTCCTCCAATTCTTAACCTTCTGTGCAGCAAAATCTTTTTCAACTGCGTCTATCCCTCGCAACTGTTCCTCTTGCTCTTTGTCCCTGTGGCTTGGCCAAAACGAGCCTTTTTACACGGTTTAAATCGTTCATTCTAAATAAGTGAGCAGCCCAGTTTAATCTATTGATCTTAACAAATTTTATAATATCTGGGTCTTTATAGCATTGCATTGTCTTCTTCAACAAACACTTTCCCTAACACCTCCAAGAATATTCCTTAAAATCTCCCGCTCAAATATACCAAATAGGACTCATCAGATCTTGCCAAAGTCCATTTGTCAGAGGCATAGACCAAAATAGGTCTAATAACAAGAATTTAGTTTTTCTGCATATGAACTGTGATTTAAAGAGATTTTTTAGTCTAGAACTGGCCTTATTGGCAGATATAAATCTGATTTTTTCAAATAATATATTAAGTGTAAATAAATAGTATTCAAGTAATATTTCAAGTAATATATTATTATCACAATTAGTTACCTGGCAAAGGTACGGAGAAATACAGAGAATTGTACAAATAGTATCGTATGTGTGAATATGTATGATGAATGCTATCTCCCTGCCTATAGTACGATGCAGTAAACTTTAGGCCTACATAGGTGTAAGGCCATCTGAAGACATCCAGAGCAGAATTGTCATGTTTCTAAATTCACTCTCATTTCCTGGTCCCAGTGACAACCTACATTCTATCCATAACGGCTTAGGTGGCGGGTAGCTCAACTGAGCTCGCTGCCCGGTGCCTAGATCTTCCCAGTGGTTTGTTTTGGTTTGTCGCTCTACGGTCATTTTGAGCACACTTTGGGCTAATTAGACCTGGATCTACAGTTTAACGTGGATTCCGACCCCCACACAAACATTCATGCCACCACCAGGACAAAGTTCTAGCCAGGATTTGAACCTGAAGCATATGGCACCAAAAGCTAGAACGCTAGCCAATTGGCCATCAAGACAAAGTATCTTCCCAGTGAGTCTTTCCCTATTAAACTTACACAGATTCTAATATTTGCTTCGATGGCAAAGTAATAAGCATTCATAAGCAGCATTTAAATTGTGTACAGGGGCATAAGGGCGATTATTTATGGATTAGGTGGGCACATATATCAAAATGTGCAAAAAGGGATTTCATAAAAAACATTTTTAATTTCAATTCGAATGGAATTGTGGGAACTACTCTTTCCCGTATTAGTGTAAACAAACTTCTAATTATTTTTACTATACTACACTACTATACTTATGCTACTTATTTTTCTAATTTATTAGAAAAATATTTAATAAAATTACAGCTCTGAATGTAGTTAACCCTCTATAAACCCTCTTAATCTCTTTCATCTCCAGAATAAATGAATTTTATAAGCCGAAATTTTAAAAAAACAATTAAAAACGTATCGAATTATAAGAAATATAAAAAAATGTATGGGCCGATATACAGGTTACCCATAAAATTTATAATTTATTGTGAGCAATAAATTAAAACGCATAACAGTAACGCAAGTAAACCGCATAACAGCAATCTTAAAAAACAAAAAAATTATAGAGCCACCAAACGATTTTTTTTTCTTGAAAAATGTTCTAATGTTCGTTTTCATTTTGAAATAAAATTATCGTTTTCATCAGACGTTAAAAAAAACACGATTTTACTATTAAAAAAAATATATAAAATAATATACACTTTTTAATATATACTATAATAATATATATTATAATAATTATTATTAATATTATATAATTAATTAATATAATATATACTACAAATATAACGATAAAACGATCAAAAAAAGGATTTTAAAATTTTCATCAGACGATCTTTTAGAACAATTTTACATTAATTGTTCTTCTGAATTAATTTTTTTTACTAAATTATTTTGTAAAAAAATACAATGTATAAAAAACTCGTAAAAGAAATTAAAAGAAAATAAATAAATAAAAGCAGTGGCTGGGAATCAAGAAAATACTAACTGCGAATTAAAATTTATTTCAAATGATTCTGTACTCATAGAATAAATAGTTTAACTGAATCACAAGGAGGCTTATGAAGTATCATTATTTTTATCAGTATTGACCATAATTTTATAATTTATTATAAGAACAAAACGGATAACAGCAATCATAAAAATAAAAAATATTGAATTCCAAACGATTTTCTTTTTTAAAAAAATCTTTTTTATTTTGAAATAAAATTATCGTTGCTTTCACCAGACGATTTTTCATAACAATTTTACATTAATTATTCTTCTGAATTAATTTTTTTTTTTACTAATTTATTTTGTTCGTGTTTTTTATTGATTCACAGCCATTGCTTTTATTTATTTATTATTTAATTTTTTTTACGAGATTTTTATTAATAATATTTTTTTTTACAAAATATATTAGTTATTTTATTATTATGAAATTTTATTTATTTATTTTGTTTGCGCGCTTTTATTAATTTATTTTTTTTAATTTTTTGAAGAGATTATTACAATTTTTTTTTTTTTTACAAAATAAATTGGCAAAAAAAAATAATAATAATAATTCTGAAGAATAATTAATGTAAAATTATTCTGAAAGATCGTCTGGTAAAAGTAAAGACAATTTTACTTTTACAGTTTAATTAATTTTAAGACAATTTAAATTTTTTTAAAGACAATTTATTTTTTATTTTATTAAACTAGAGACATTTTTATTTTAGGAAAACGAGATTTTTCAAGAAAACAAAACTGTTAATTAAAATTTCCTTTAAATGATTCATAGAATAAATAGATTAACTGAATCATAAGGAGGTTTTGAAGTAGCACTATCTTTATCAGTATAATAACATAAAATTATAAATAAAATTAGCATTCACGTTAGTGGAGATATTACTGTATTTCACCTACGTATAAAGTGAAGCAAGCATAGATATTAAGATGAGCAAACGATTAAATGTGTACACCGTGAAACGACGCGCAATAAAACACTGGTTGTCATGACAACACCATAAACTCACCGTGGAATGAAAGCAGATATCCAAATAGCTATGGCGTTGTTTGAGTTACGAAAGTATTTCGTCTTCCACCTAATAAAAAAGACAAAATAGTAAAACGCAAACGATCCAACGTACAATTACAAACACAAAATGACGTAAACTTGCATGCGCCGGATTAAATAGAGGCTTATTCTAGTACGATTTTATGATCGTTGTGACCATGAAATGAATGCGTAGAACGTCACTATTTATTTATTTTTATCTCGATATCTGTACTGTTTAATGTCATCTGTAACAGAGGTAGAAACTTAATTTGGAATTGATTGTTACTATAAAAGCAAACCTCAGAAATTAAATGTAATTATTACCGAAACTTGTTGATTTGATTTCTTTTAAAAGATTATGTAGTAATATAAATAAGTAGCATTGTTAAAGCCTAATGATTCATTAGGTAATTTTTATCATTCTGCACATGTGTTCCTTCTGTACATGTGTTTATCACTGAACTTCTCCTAAACGGCTTGACCGATTTTCATGAAATTTTGTGTGTGTGTTTGAGTGGGACCCTAGATGGTTTCGATTCATAATTGGACCAGGCAGGTAGCGCTGCAATATATATATCGTATTGTCTTTATATATACAATTCTTCTATTCTTCTGTACGTGTGTTTGTCACTGAACTCTTCGTAAACGGTTGGACCGATTTTGACGAAATATTGTGTGTGTGTTTGAGTGGGCCCCTGGATGGTTTATATTCACAATTGGACCCGGTAGGTGGAGCTGAAATCAGGTTCTTCTGCACGTGTGCTTGTCACTGAACTCCTCCTAAACGGCTAGACCAATTTTGATGAAATTTTTTTGTGTGTTTGAGTGGGTCCCTGGATGGTTTAGATTCACAATTGAAACCGGTAGGTAGCGCTACAATCGATATAATTCTGTACGTATGTTTGTCACATTGAACGATTTTGATGAAATTTTTAGTATGTGTTTGATAAAGCACGTAGAATGTTTTTATGCTATCCCGTTTTTTGTAAGTCCCCCACCAAATGGTACTGCAGTATATCAATTTCTATACCGTCCAACCAATCGATATTAAAATTGGTAATTAGTGCGATTTTATGATTGCCGTGGCCATGAAATAAAGTGCGTACAACAACACTATTTATTTATTTTTATCTAGATATCTGTCCTGTTTAATGCCATCTGCGACAGAGGTAGAAACTTAATTTCGAATTGATTGTTACAATAAACACAAACCTAAGTAATTAAATGTAATTATTATCGAAACATGTTGATTCGATCTCATTTAAAAACTTGTGCTATTATTAAGTAGTATTTTTAAAGATTAATCATTCACCCAGCAATCTGTACATGTGTTTGCATTGAACCTGGACCAATTTTGATGCAATTTTTTATGTATGTTTGAGATGGACCCTGGATGGTTTAGGTTTAAGTTCACAATTGGACTCGGTAGGTGGAGCTGCAATCGATATATCTTTATATCTATAATTCGGGCAATCGGGTTTTTCTATAAGTGTTAGCAACTCTCTTTCAACTAATAGAACTATCAATGCCTCAGGGGTCACTCATTGGGCCAATTCTTTTTAATTTATATATTAATGACATTCCGCAGTCTAATAGTATCAAACTTGGAATCTACGCTGATGACACAGCTATTGTAGCAAAAGCTAGGAACACACAGCATCTACAGAAAATCTACATTAATTATTTTAATAATCTCGAAACTTGGTTCAATTGGTGGAAAATTAAAATAAATGTTGACAAGACAGAGGCTGTACCCTTCACGAGGAAAAAAGTTAACCCTCCTAGCATTTACTTATTTAACCAACTAATCAACTGCACTAACCTGCTAAATATCTGGGAGTTTATCTTGATAGTAAATTAACCTATACTAAACATATTAACCATATTAAAACTAAATATAATATTTGTTTATGCATGCTATACCCTTTTATTAACAAAAACTCACCCCTCTCACTCGAAAATAAGCTTTTAATTTACATGTACTATATGCGGCCCATTATTACTTATGCTTGCCCGGTTTGGGGTTCTGCTGCAAGGTACCACGTTAATTATATTAATAGATTAGAAAATAAGCTGCTTAGAATGATCACAAATTCGCCATGGCACTTTTAGAAATGATGACATTCGTCACAGTCTTGACGTCCCCTCTATTCAAAATTTTATGTTCAAGCTTGCCAGTAATTTTTATGCAAGTCTTGAATATATTCCGAATGATGAAATACGTAATCTTCCGAGATACGATTTCACTCTGTGTTTTCCTAGAGTTAAGAGACATCATGGCTGTTATTCTGAACAAGCGATCGCGAGTTCAGGTAACGGAGTGGATTTAATATTGTAATTTTCGTCCACTGAGACTAGTTAACTCACTGTGTATCTGAGGAGTCGTTTGGCTTTAAAAATGAGGATTAAATCGCGGCTCTATTAGCAAATGAGGGTTCGAATCCGGCACTCGGCTCAATTCACTATTTTTATATTTATGCTACGATGTGCACCTCAATCCTATCTTAACGGCTAGTGAATAGTTAGGTTTTTATTGTACGCTTTTTTACCCCTTTTTTTTGCTAGGAAAACAAAAGGATGGAATAAAACCAATAAAATAAATTATAAAACGGAAAATTTTATAAAAATACGGTCCTGATTATGGCCCGTTTTTTTTTTTTTGTGTGGACTAATCTATTTACTTTACAGCTCAATCTTCAACTGCTCTTACCGTTCAGCATAATCCCTGTTTACTTGGTTTAATGAGTTCTTAAAACTCTGTTTACTTTTAAATATTTTGGCATCGACAACTGGTCCCTAATTGTACTGAATTTAAATTTAATTTTAATTTCTTTTATTTTGTATCTTACTTTTATTTTTATCATTTTTTTTTTTTTTTTTTTTGAGTACCATTTAACTTGAATTTTTGGAAACTTTATCTTGTATTTCCACTAACATTAATGAAGCAGCCAATTAAAATTTAAAGCATATCTATGAATTAAGATGAGGAGGTTTAAGGGGTATTTCCCCTGTTAGTACTCCGTAATCGGTACGCCAGTTGCCAGTTGCCAGATTTCACTCTGCAGGAAAATGCTAAACGCCCTCGGGCCGCTCTTAACAATCTTCAGTTGTCCTAGAACAGGGGTCTCCAAACTTTCCAGCCTTAGGGCTATACTGTTTACACCAGTAAGTACCAAGGGCTAAAACCGTTTCACAATTACATAAATCTCATTAGTATTTTTTTACAAGTGGATACCCCGCGATTTCATTTGCGTTAATTTAGCTTTTTCGTTCCTGAGGGATTTTCAGGATAAAAATCATGTGTTTGATTCAGGATATATACATTCCAAACATCGAGATACATACATATGCGATACTCTTTATCCCAACATAACTAGCGAGGGTAACCGCGGGATGTTCACTAGTTAATAATGTTAGTGGGATTCATTTCAATTACTTGTTAGTTGTTACGTTTAAGTTAAATTTTCTGCGTATTATGCTTGTCATTAAGCTTTACCTAGCAAGTAAGTAAAACCGAGTTATTGTCATTCTATGTTTTTTTATCCAACTTATTACAGCAAAATAAGCTATTCGTTGTCGCGGGCCGGATTGATGACACGGGAGGGCCGGATTTGATCCGCGGGCCGTAGTTTGGAGACCCCTGTCCTAGACGAACTGGATCGGTTGTCATGTGTGTTGTTCTTGCTGTCTAGGCAGCGAGTTCGACCCTGACCTGATCCTTTAGTCATCATTTCTAGCAGCGGTTCCTTCATTTCGTAGTGTTTAATTTTTTGTTTTAAATTTTTTAACTTTTTATTATGTGTGATTTCTACTTGTTATTTTTCACTTTTTTCACTTTTTTGTATACTTTCTAATTCTTAACTTTGGGGACTTGAATTTCTGCTCACTTACTGTAATGCTCATTTTATATTGTTCGTTTTATCAATGCCTTCATCCCAATAAGCCAGGTGTTTTAGGCCCTTTAGGGGCCAAGGAGCACCGAGAACCAAGGACTGACTGACTTCTATAAGGATATTTGTCACTGAACTCCTCCTAAGCGGCTGGACCAATTTTGATGAAATTTTTTTTGTGTGTTTGAGTGGGTCCCTAGATGGTTTAGATTCACAATTGGAGCCGGTAGGGGCCGCTGCAATCGATATAATTATTCTGTCCACACCGTGGCCGTGGCGACAACGTCACTATTTATTTATTTTTATCTAGATATCCGTACAGTTTAATGTCATCTGTGACAGACGTATAAACATTCAGAATTGATTGTTACAATAAACACGAACTTAAGTAATTAAATGTAATTACTATCGAAACTTATTGATTCGATCATATTTAAAAGATTATTTAGTAATATTATTCAGTAGTATTTTTAAAGCCTAATTCAGGCATCAGGCAACTTTTATTATTTCGTTTTTTTTTTGTTAAACATGTGTGTGTTTTATGTTAACATTATAGAGGGACATCCTAGCCTATTAGGGAAGGACATTGTCTTTCGGGAAGCTTAGGACCAATGTTTTTAAAAACCTATATATACTTGTATATCTTTATATATATATAATTCTTCTGTACATGTGTTTGTTTGTCACTGAACTCCTTCTAAAAGGCCGGACCAATTTTGATGAAATTTTTTGTGTGTGTTTGAGTGAGTTCTTGGATGGTTTAGATTCACAAATGGACAAGGTAGGTGACTCTGCAATCGCTGTAATTCTTTTGTACTTGTGCTTGTCACTGAACTCATTCTAAGCGGCAGAACCGATTTTGATGAAATATTTTGCATGTGTTTGACAAAACAAGGAGAATGTTCTTATGCTATCCCCTTTTGTTGTAAGTCCTCACCAGATGGTGCTGCAGTATATCAATTTCTATGCCGTTCAACCAATCGCTATGAAAATTGGCAGATTTTATGATCGTCGTGGCCATGAAACAAGTGCGTACAACGTCACTATTTATTTAGTTTTATATAGATATCTGTATACTGTTTAATGCCATCTGTGACAGAGGTAGAAACTTAATTTGGAATTGATTGTTACAATAAACACAAACCTAAGTAATTAAATGTAATTATTATCGAAACATGTTGATTCGATCATATTTAAAAGATTATGTACTAATATTATTAAATAGTATTTTTAAAGCCATCAGGCAACTTTTATTATTACGTTTTTTTGTTGAACATATGTGTGTTTCATGTTAACATTTCGTTCGCGTGAACCACCTACTATAGAATTAAAGGAGGACATTTTGAAGGACTATAGCACAAAATTAGGGGAGGACATTGTGTTTTGGAAATCTTACAGTGACCGATGTTCGTATATAAAATTCTTCTGTACGAGTGTTTGTCACTGAGCTGCTCCTAAACGGCCGGACCGATTTTGATGAAATTTCTTGTGTGTGTGTTTGAGTGGGTCCCTGGATGGTTTAGATTCACAATTAATTACAATTACCTCTGATGACCAGTATTTTCAAGGAAGCACAGAACAGCATAAAGCATTTCGTAAAATGGGAAATCCCATAGATGTAAGGATTTTCTGGCTAGAAAATCGCTCTTCTATCAGAAGAATGATCGGTTCCTAATCATTTCAACAAAAATAAATAAATAAATGTCGAAAACGCAATTGCTCGTAGTTCTGATACTAAATGAAATAATTCCGATTCCGATGCTTCCTAGCTTCGGTGTTTTTTCCGCCAATTCTAATTAGAACACTATTGGGTTTATATTATTGCGAAATGGAATTGTGTACTTGCTTACTGTCTGTCTTTAACGTCTTCGCAAGATGGATAAGTTTCTTGTAACAAAGCGTAATTTCAATTTTCATCTTTCTGAATCATACATTAACGGCAGAGTTCACACATTTGATCTGTTTTTGAAATATCTTGAATAGTATCAAATATACTGGAATAAAATGTTGGATATTTTTTTTACCATATCGTTTATCACTTTTTGAATTAGGACAGCAACAAGATATTTGTATTTTTGAAAAGTATTTTGTCCGGCCTTTAGATTTACTGAAAAACTTTTGTAAAATAGGATCGTATTTCGCTAATAACTCAACATGACTCATAAAATTACCGCTTGGACTTGAATCGTTGCTGTATGGTTATTTTCTGTGGCCGCGAAAAGCTAAATTACAGGTTGAAAGAATCAGAGAAACATCCAGGAGTCTTTTGAGTTCTAGGCACCAAAAAAAGATTTTTCTTTCTTGATTATGGACTCCAGCGCTTCATCAAAAGTTCCATGCAACCGTCATTGTTAATAAACAAGACACGAATCTAAGTGATTTTTTCAGGCCTCAGGTCTTTCTATGGCTTCTACAGTATGTTTTCAAGCATCATAGCTTTCTATCCAAATAGTATGAATTTTTTTTGTTTACTCTATTTTCTGTAACCAACATGGTTCACAATAAGCTTTCTGAAGCAATAGAGAATCACAAAGCCATGCACGTTCTAGTTTTAAGCCAGAACTTAAAAACAATACAATAATATTTTTCTAAGAAGAACCTATTGACAATGTCTGTTAAAAAAGGGCCTTTAGAATTGCTGTGTCCATTTTCGATCACAAACCCTTTTACTTGATCATTTAGTACTTTAAAATGACATTTATCGTTAATGTATGACGAAGATGTAATTTTTCAGAGTCAATTTCAGTCACTTCATTTTTTTTTTCGGACAGGGGGGGGGGGGGGGCGCGCGCTAGTACAGGGCTATAGTAACTCTTTACCAGGTATTATCACTTTCAATGCAGCTAATTTCTTCTTTTCCGATGCTTTGTTCGTCTGTTTCTTCCTTCTTCTTCTCTTCTTCTTCATTTCCGCGTACAGGCATCAAGTTAAAGTCCTGACGGTGACATGAATGTTCGTGACTGGTTCGGAATACACGTTAAACTGTAGGTCCCAGTCTAATTAGCCCAAAGTGTGCACAAAATGACCGTAAAGCTACAAACCAAAACCAATATTTATTTTTGCCGCTTTGTTTGTTTGTTCCTTACTCACTCTTAAGGTTTTGATTTATTTTAGGTAACTTTTTGTTTTTTCTGCAAACTCCATCTTTCTTTATCGTTTCTTACTCCCACTAAGATATTTTACACTGAAGTGACAAAAGTCATGGCATAGCAATATGCAAATTTTCAGATGGCAGTAGCATCGCGTAGAACAGGTATAAATGCACAGAGCTTTCATTTCTGTTCAAGTTATTCATGTGAAGAGGTTTTGACGTGATGATGACCTCACGACGGGAATTAACAGACTTTGAACGTGGAATGTTAGTGGAGCTAGACGCATGTGTCATGCCATTTCGGAAATCGTTAGGGAATTCAACATTCCCAGATTCACTGTGTCAAGAGTGTGCCGAGAGTATGAAATTTCAGGCATAACATCCCACCATGGACAGCGCAGTTGTCGACCGCCTGCACTTAACGACCGAGACCGGCGACGTCTGCAAAGAGTCGTAAATTCTAACAGACAAGCAACACTGCGTCAAATAACCGCAGAAATCAATGTGGGACGTACAAGGGACTTGTCTGTTAGAACTGTGCGGAGAAATTTGGCTTTCTTGGGCTATTCCAGCAGAAGACCGACTCGAGTGCCTTTACTGACAGAACGACATCGCTTGCAGCGACTCTTGTGGGCACGTGAGCATATAGGTTGGTCCCTAGATGAATGCAAAACCGTGGCCTGGTCCGATGAGTCACGATTTCAGTTGGTAAGAGCTGATGGTAGGGTTCGAGTGTGGCGCAGACCCCACGAAGCCATGGACCCAAACTGACAGCAAGGCACTGTTCAAGCTGGTGGTGGCTCCGTAATGGTGTGGGCTATTTTTGCATGGCATGGACTTGGTCCTGTGGTGCGACTGGACCGAACATTGACTGGAAAAGCTTATGTTCAGCTACTTGGAGATCACTTGCAGCCATTCATGGACTTCATGTACCGAAACAACGATGGGATTTTTTTGGATGACAATTCGACATGTCACCGGGCCACAACTGTTCGCGATTGGTTTGAAGAACATTCTGGACAATTCCAACGAGTGATCTGGCCACCTAGATCGCCCGACATGAATCCCATCGAGCATTTATGGGACATCATCGAGAGGTCTGTTCGTGCCCAGAATCCTGCACCATCAACGCTTTCACAATTATGGACGTCTATCGAGACAGCATGGCTCAATATTCCTGCAGAAGACTTCCAACGACTTGTTGAGTCCATGCCACGTCGAGTTGCTGCCCTTCGCCGGGCGAAAGGAGGGCCGACACGATATTAAGAGGTATCCCATGACTCTTGTCATTTCAGTGTATATTACTAGACATTTTATTATTTAATTTCCCCAAATCAGCTAAGTAACTTTACGACTGATCGCGGATCAGTGAAACAAAAAGTAAGATATTAGTGACGCATGAAGAATATGCTAAACATCTGGGGACTTCCCAACTTTCTGGAAGTCTCTGACTTGCCAGCGGAGATTCCCACTTTTAATTTTGTAAATAGCTATTTATGAACCAGAAATTGGGGAAGCCCCTAGCATCGGGATTACCCGTGCTTAACCATTTATAATATTATTACTACTAGATGAGATATCTTTTTCATACAAATGAATACGTTCAGAATCTTGATACACATTTTATTTAATTTATCACTTTAGTATCTTAAATTTATTAAATACAGAATTAATAAATTTTACTTTATTTTGTAATACTATATGTTAGACATTTCCTGTACTTAGATATTTGAGTGTATTACGGAAGTTCAATATTAAAATCAATAATTGTGCGATGGCTGCATCGATTTCTTGCGAGGCTGTGAGAAGGCCTGCTTGGATGTTTGCAGTTTTGTCGGGATCAGGATTGAACTGAAGTTGGATTTCAAAGTACTTCAGTTGTTGGCGCAAGTTGTTGATATGGTCCATAATTTGTTTATTTTCGAAGATAAAGTCGTCAGTGACTATGTAGCTCGAAGGTGAGGCTGGTCTGGTAGGTTTCAGAGAGAGCAAGTTCGAGGTAGTCTCGGGGAGACTGTTTTCTGTAGATAGAGGTGTGGACTCCGTCATATTGACGTCGTTCCCACCAAAATCTCCATTTGCTTCATTGAGCGGCATAGAGGTCTGGTTTTCTTCCATACGAGATCCAAAAAACTTCACATTACAATCGGCAGTGAAACGCTAGGAAAAACCGGTTTGAGGGAGAGGAAAACACACGTCCGCTCAGCTCAAAATCCAAAACTGGACTCCCAATATGCTTCTTCATTGGCGCAACAGCCCAATGGTGGGCCAAGGTCGTCTGCCTACTGGCAGATTTCGAAACATGAGATGTTTTTTTTTTACAGGTAGAGTTGCCAGCCCAACGCTCAACAGTCATTTTAGACCGGGACCTACAATTTAAGTGGATTTCGAACCATTAAAAACATCCATGGCACTGCCGGAATTCGAATCCGAAGCCTGTGGCATCGAGCGCCAAAGTGCTAGTCACTCGGCCATCAGGCCCTACTAATGTATGTGGATCAACAATATTAATTTTATTACTTTTTTATTAAATAATTATTATATTATGTTATTTATTTTTCATTATATGTATAAAGAAGCTCATATTTACCTTGATTGGCTTGTAGAAGTGAATGCCTTGGGAGAAACCGTCAAGCTCTTTATACTCAGGATGGGCATGTTAAACCTTTAGACCGAAAAGACAATCCATTTTGGATTGTGGAAGGGAGTTTCTAAGGATCGTCTCTAAGTGTTTTTCCATATTGTGATGGTAAAATATGGTTACATCCTTGATAATAATTAATCTGTGGCTCCAATACCCATTGTTGAATCTCTATCTAAGGACATTGTAATTATTTTCTACTTTTTCTCTATATTTCATCCTCAAGTTGTAATACTTAAAGTAAAACTCTAAATCTACACAAGTCTGTGTAATCCTGCATTAATCCTTGATGTGAATCCCGGATGTACTTGCGTTGGCTTTTCTGGGATATAAAGACCTAGAGTAAGAAAAAATATTGTGGACGTCAGAGCAATCACTATCACTTTGACCGAGAAGAACTGGAGAAATCGCGGAATCTGACACTTTTTATTACGATGCCTAAATAGGTTAATGATTTATTTATTTAATTTCTCAAATTTTTCAAAAAGACTGATATTGAAGTTCTGTTAAGCATTGGATTACCTTGGACTTGCATAATATTGAAATTGCGTCACAGTATTGGAATAACATTGGATTTGCGTCACAGTATTGGAATTGCATGACAGTAATGGAGTGATATTGAATTTGCGTCACAGTATTGGAATAATGTTAAACTTGATTCACAGTATTGGAATAATATTGAATTTGTGCCACAGTATTGGAATAATGTTGGGTTTGTATCACAGTATTGGAATTGGAATAATATTGAATTTGTGCCACAGTATTGGAATAATATTAGATTTGCATCACAGTATTGGAATAATATTAGATTTGTGTCCAGTAGTGGAATAATATTGAATTTGCATCACATTACTAGAATAATATTGGATGTGAGTCACAGTATTAGAACTGGAATAATATTGGATTTGCGTCACAGTATTGGAATAATATTATTTGAAGCATTGGATTTATACTAGAGTATTGGAATTGGAAATAATATAAGATTTGAGTCACAGTATGTCGCTAATATTGAGTTTTCGTCACGGTAATCGAATAATATTGAACTTGAGTGACAGTATTGGAATAATATTCGATTTATGTCACAGAATTAGAATAATATTGGATTTGCGTCACTGTGGTAATTTGCACGGTTGGCTTGCGAGTCGACAGCCATTGACTCGTTTTAATCCCGCCGATGGAGCCGAGTTTTGAATAGCCATAGTGTCTCACCTCAATTTGGATTACCAAATGGAATTTTTTTTTTTTTTTTTTGTGCGTGTTTTTTTTTTTTCAAATGGGAACTTTCAATAAGAAATACAAAATTAATGCACCACCTTATTTATCTCATCGTATCATTTGATTGACTATCGTGGCAGAGCTTCTCATATAGGTGCTATCCCCATCTCAGCATGGATAATGTCGAAAGGAACGAATGGCGTATTTCCTGTAGGTAAGGATTAAGATGAAGTTCCAAATTAACTAACAATTAGTCTCTGATTTGTAAAAAAAAAAAAAGGTTAAAATAGTGATTATTTTTACATCAATACGTATTTAGAAGATATTTTCACCACTATTAAATCTCAATACAAAACAGAAATTTAATATGAGGGAACTAATATGAGATGAATAACTTTTTTTTTTTATATTTCCAATGGTAAGTTTACAGGACAACACATATCATAAAAACTAAATAAATGCAAAGAACAAGATAGAAACAAATGCCACCAGTTAATCCATCCACTTAAGTCTGGCAATCCAATGACGCTTCCCTAAAGAAACAGGAGTCAGTGCAGAACAGGAAGCAAGGTGAGGCATATCCATTTCTTCCTGGTTATCACACAGGAGTCAGAGAGGATCAGGAGTCAGTTTAATTATGTGAAGGTGCTTGCGGAGACAATCGTGACCAAAGAGAAGCCGTGTCATTGCCACCGATTTTTTTTTAGGCCATTCGGGAATATCATGAATACCAGGGCTTGATAGTACCAGGATTTGGGATTGTTTCTAGTGGCAGCATCCTCAAAGAAGGATCACCTAAGGGTCTTTTTAATTATCCTCTGTCTTGTTTTTGGGACAAAGCCAATGCGTTCCACTGCAGAACTCTAAGACACTGAAACTACTGAGAGGCAGATTGAGGTCATGTTTGTAGATCATTTTGCCATATCAGACGTTGCCCGGAGTGCACTACGAGGAGGCAGATGTACGTTGAACGTTGATGAGGAACTAATATGAGAGGGAACTAATCAGATATAAAATTAAATTCTTAAAAAAAAAAATAATAATATATTTTATTGATGATCGATGGCGTCACAAGTTTGGATATTTTTTTAATAAAAAAAAGTTAAATTTTAGCAATTTGTCACTGTGACATTTCAATAAAGCTGATTATCAAATTCTCTCATTTGCCAAAAGAGTATATCAGTTCGATTCAAAAATTTTCCAACAAAACAATCTACTCCTTATCATATAGTATATAGCAATTAACTCACCACTGCATATAATAAAGCGGAATCTCCAATTCTTTCTAATTTATTAGATAACTGTTTCTAATTAGTAAAATTATTAGCATTTTTAAGCTTTCTACTCAGTATGTTGTTGTTCTAATGCAGCTGGCAATACAGAGACAACTAATATTTATACCATAAGCAACGGCAGCACCGCTGTTAGCCATTTAGCACTATCCAGGGGGCACATGTATCTTGAAGATATGCTACGGATGCGAGTAATACTACCCTCAACAACGATCTGCGACCCTATTAGATCGGAACCTACGGTTTAAAGTGGATTTCGAACCACTACAAACATACATGACACAGGTGAGACTCGAATCTGAAACCTGCGACACCGAGCGCTAGTCTCTCGGTGATCATGCCCTACAAATCATATTATAATTTAGCAAAACAGTGGCTTGAGAAAGCAAATATTTTGCTAAATTAAAATTATTCATTTGCTGCCTTCTTTTTATAACATAAAAAAAAAAAAAAAAAAAAAAAAAAAAAATAATAATAAATAATAATAATAAATAAATAAATAAACTGAAATTTTTGATAATATTGTCTTTATGCTTCATTTCTTTGCATTTTATTTATAAGCGCTAATTATTATAATAATATATTTATTTTTTGCATACGAATTTGGTTACTTTTATTTATATAGCAAGCATAACAAGAAATGCAATGTTGCATGAGATTTTGTTAGCATAAACGACATCGTAACATAATTATTTGAACTTGCGTTGAATTAAAAAAATGGTCTAACACGTTAATAACTAATTATTTATTCCTTATTTAATAGGGAAAAAAATGTGTTCCAAACAAGGAGTAATAAAAATGAAACAATAATACAATTTAAAACGATAGAATAATGTTTGACTTATTTCAGTGTAGAAAGGATTATAAAAAAATAAATAATAGCAAATCGAATTATTTTATCTTGTTCTGAAATAAAAAAATGAACTAACAAGTTAATTAATTATTTTATAGGAAAAAATGTGATCCAAATAAAAAGAAAACGTTAATTGAATTTAAAATGATCGAATAATTTTTAATTGATTTCAGTGTAGAAACTCATTATAAAAAAATAAACGATGGCGATCGTTACTAATTATTTATTCCTTATTTTGTAGAAAAAAATTGTGATCATAACAAGCAGTAATAAAAAGGAAACGTTAATTGAATTTAAAATGATCGAATAATTTTTAATTGATTTCAGTATAGAAACTCATTATAAAAAAAAAATAAACGATGGCGATCGTTACTAATTATTTATTCCTTATTTTGTAGAAAAAAATTGTGTTCATAACAAGCAGTAATAAAAAGGAATAGTTAATTGAATTTAAAACGATCGAATAATTTTTAATTGATTTCAGTATAGAAACTCATTATAAAAAAATAAACGATGGCGATCGTTACTAATTATTTATTCCTTATTTTGTAGAAAAAAATTGTGTTCATAACAAGCAGTAATAAAAAGGAAACAATAATTGAATTTAAAATGATCGAATAATTTTTAATTGATTTCAGTATAGAAACTCATTATAAAAAAATAAACGATGGCTATCGTTAATAACTAATTATTTATTTCTAATTTTGTAGAAAAAAAATTGTGATCATAACAAGCAGTAATAAAAATGAAACAATAATTGAATTTAAAATGATAGAATAATTTCTAATTGATTTCAGTGTAGAAAATTATTATAAAAAAATAAACGATGGCTATCGTTAATAACTAATTATTTATTTCTAAATTTGTAGAAAAAAAATTGTGATCATAACAAGCAGTAATAAAAATGAAACAATAATTGAATTTAAAATGATAGAATAATTTTTAATTGATTTCAGTGTAGAAACTCATTATTAAAAAATAAACGATGGCTATCGTTAATAACTAATTATTTATTTCTAATTTTGTAGAAAAAAATTGTGATCATAACAAGCAGTAATAAAAATGAAACAATAATTGAATTTAAAATGATAGAATAATTTTTAATTGATTTCAGTGTAGAAAATTATTATAAAAAAATAAAACGATGGCTATCGTTAATAACTAATTATTTATTTCTAATTTTGTAGAAAAAAATTGTGTTCATAACAAGCAGTAATAAAAATGAAACAATAATTGAATTTAAAATGATAGAATAATTTTTAATTGATTTCAGTGTAGAAAATTATTATAAAAAAATAAACGATGGCTATCGTTAATAACTAATTATTTATTTCTAATTTTGTAGAAAAAAAATTGTGATCATAACAAGCAGTAATAAAAAGGAAACGTTAATTGAATTTAAAATGATAGAATAATTTTTAACTGATTTCAGTGAAAAAAATCATTATAAAAAATAAACGATGGCTATCGTTAATAACTAATTATTTATCTCTAATTTTGTAGAAAAAAAAAATTGTGATCATAACAAGCAGTAATAAAAATGAAACAATAATTGAATTTAAAATGATAGAATAATTTTTAATTGATTTCAGTGTAGAAACTCATTATAAAAAAATAAACGATGGCTATCGTTAATAACTAATTATTTATCTCTAATTTTGTAGAAAAAAAATTGTGATCATAACAAGCAGTAATAAAAATGAAACAATAATTGAATTTAAAATGATAGAATAATTTTTAATTGATTTCAGTGTAGAAACTCATTATAAAAAATAAACGATGGCTATCGTTAATAACTAATTATTTATCTCTAATTTTGTAGAAAAAAAATTGTGATCATAACAAGCAGTAATAAAAATGAAACAATAATTGAATTTAAAATGATAGAATAATTTTTAATTGATTTCAGTGTAGAAAATTATTATAAAAAAATAAACGATGGCTATCGTTAATAACTAATTATTTATCTCTAATTTTGTAGAAAAAAATTGTGATCATAACAAGCAGTAATAAAAATGAAACAATAATTGAATTTAAAATGATAGAATAATTTTTAATTGATTTCAGTGTAGAAACTCATTATAAAAAAATAAACGATGGCTATCGTTAATAACTAATTATTTATCTCTAATTTTGTAGAAAAAATTGTGATCATAACAAGCAGTAATAAAAATGAAACAATAATTGAATTTAAAATGATAGAATAATTTTTAATTGATTTCAGTGTAGAAACTCATTATAAAAAAATAAACGATGGCTATCGTTAATAACTAATTATTTATCTCTAATTTTGTAGAAAAAAAATTGTGATCATAACAAGCAGTAATAAAAATGAAACAATAATTGAATTTAAAATGATAGAATAATTTTTAATTGATTTCAGTGTAGAAACTCATTATAAAAAAATAAACGATGGCTATCGTTAATAACTAATTATTTATCTCTAATTTTGTAGAAAAAAATTGTGATCATAACAAGCAGTAATAAAAATGAAACAATAATTGAATTTAAAATGATAGAATAATTTTTAATTGATTTCAGTGTAGAAACTCATTATAAAAAAATAAACGATGGCTATCGTTAATAACTAATTATTTATTTCTAATTTTCTAGAAAAAAAATTGTGATCATAACAAGCTGTAATAAAAATGAAACGATAATAGATTTTAAAATAATAGAATAATTTTTAACTGATTTCAATGTAGAAACTGATTTAAAAAATAAATGATGGCAAATCGAATTATTTTATCTTGTTCTGAACTAAAAAAATGGAATAACACGTTAGTAATTAAAGTTAATTATTTATTCCTTATCTTATATATTTTTATAGTTATTTATTTTATATATTATATTAATATATTTTTATTTTGATTATGATTAATTATTTATTCCTTATTTTGTAGAAAAAAATTGTAATCAAAACGGTAATAGAAACGATCAAATGAAACGATAATAGAATTTAAAATGATAGAATAATTTTTAACTGATTTCAGTGTTGAAAATCATTTTAAAAAAGTATATAAAAAAAGTATGGCAATCTCTATATATAAATATATAAAGATCTCAGTTGTAAAAACGTATCTCTGGGATGCAGCACTTAAAAAGTACGTTATCAGATAAGGTCGCCTTAAAATGAAAGATATTAGTTTGCAAGAGGCTTAAGTGTTAACCTATTTCTTTGAAATTCTGAACGACTGAGCCTTCACACATCTGTTCACAATAATAAAAACATTTAAAAAAAGAGAAACGAAAAGAAATCATTAAGCCTGTCAAGAACACAGCAACGCGAAAAAATAAAAAAAAAAATCATTAGTCGAACTTGTTTATGCCTACGGAACGCGAGCGAAAGAAAAGATATGGAAATAAAACGTGTCGTATATAACGTTTAGATAAGAAATAATCCATCTGCAATACCAGATTACACTGAAAATTGTTTTTAAACGAGGTAAACAAATCCAATCCACCAATCAATAGGTCATAGGCCATGATTTCTATTTGTTTACCTCATACTTTTTTCTTCCGTGACACGTTCTTCACCCGTTACGCAACGGTTCTAAAAAAATCGCGCTTTTTTTCGCATTCGAATTTTTGAACCGCTTGGCGAGAAGCGATCCCGTCGCCAACAGCTGATCTTGCGGCAACCCTGGCTCCCCGGATTTTCGCCTTGTGGAGACCATGACGCATGCGTCCACTGACGCTGGCAGCAATCGCTGAGAGGGAAAAAAAGAAGTGGTAGCATAAAAAAGTAAAATAAAATCTAAACCGTTGGTTGTGAGCGATAAGTTTTGTTTACGTCGTCGCACTTCTGAACCGCGTGACGTACAGGGTATAGCGTATCACTCGCTCCACGGTGCAATCAGCGCATGGATGAAAGATATTTTTCAAAAATTTGAACCGCTCGATTATTCTTATTTTTTTTTTTCTTCATTATTATTATTCCAAAGCGGAAGATTTTTTTTTTTTTTTTTCTTCTTCTTTCCCTGCAACGTCTCGGACACCTCCACGAGGAGTCCTGTTCGGTGTCACTACTTTTGCAAGTGAAGGCGTTACCCTGAACTTATGGTTCACGTAAAAGATTTTTGGTGATATGTGTCCTGCGATTTCCGATGGTGATATGCTACGAAATATGGACAGATACTGTGCATTCTGCCGTTGAAAAAAATATTGTGATCACGCGTGTGCTGTTTGCTGCTGCATTGATTGGTTGATCGCAACGAACAAGTATTTTTTCCAAGATCAAGAATTCGGAATGTGAAATTCGTTCGAAAAGTGCAAAAGAACCTTAACATCGTATGGAAAAAAAAGAATATTTTGTGTGTTTTAGTGCTGTTACGATCCACCACCATGTGCTTCTTGTTTACATCCAGAATGCCGTTTGAACCTGATGTGCGGAGAAGATTGTTGCCATCAATACGATTTTAAAAGAATATCGAAATTGTAATCGAAATCAACGGAATATTTTGAAAAATTTATTCTCTATTTAAAAAGTATTTAAAAAGAAAAAGAAAAACGGATTTTTCAACAAAATTAAATCTGCAATTCTGATGGAATTAAAACTGTGCTTTTTTTTTTATTTTTTTTGCGAAATCGTTTGGTAATTTAGAAGAAAAATTTTGCACGTGAAAAAAAAAAAAAAAAAAAAAAAATACTCAAGGATTAATTACCAATTACTAGAATTTTATTTTTAAAAATTCTATCACGAAAAAAAAAAAAATCGAATATTTTAAAAGTTTAATTATATTTTTTTACTGCAAATTATTTTGTTCATATTGGAAAAATATTATTTTTAATAATATTTAAAAATTAATTATTTTGCATAAAATTTATTATTATTTTTTTTAATCTGCAAATTTGAGCACGTGCATTTAGAATTTCAGTCCAACTGAACGGCATCATTTTTTTTATCAAACTAATTAAGATATGGAATCATTAAATATGCGAGTGTTTTATTCTTTGTGAATTTATGAAAAAAAATAAATAAGTATTTATTCTTTGGAAAAAAAATGAATCGCAAACGAAAAGCAGTTTCACAGAACAACGACGACGAAAAAGAAGAGAATGCTGTCGTTCGAATTTTGCAGTCTCGCACATGCAGAAGACTGTTTCCGTGGCCCGTTTCGGATGTTTCAATTCCCGCCGAAATCACGGCGGAGGCCAGGGAAGAACAGAGACTGCGGTGGAACTTTGATTTCCAAACCGAAACGCCCTTACCGGGGCGCTACCAATGGGTCCGGTCAGACGAGGCCAATGGTCACCGGAAGAATGGGAGTGACGAACCTGAAAGGAAGAGGCCTTGTAGCAGCGGCACAAACGTTCAAAAAAGGCAAACGTCCCAGTCACGTGAGTAGAACATATTTTTTATTGACATTTCTTTAACGCCCACCTTTATGGGCCGGGGTGGTTTGTTTACAAATAGAACGAACGGCCTTTCGTTTGTTCTATTAAACACTGTTTGTTCTTACGTTGAATACATTTCGAATTCAGTAATTTTACAGTTTGATCGTTTGCTGTTTATTCTAACGGAATTTTCATGTTCGTGTTATTTGAAATGTACAATATATTGATTTGTTTAAATATTTATTTGTTTATGTCAATTTTTGAAATTCTACATATTCATTATTACTTGTTTAATTATTTTATAGAACGTAACATGATGCAGTTTTAAATAGAATATTTTTCATTTGGATTGTAAATGACTTATTACCTTGAAATCAAATATCAAATAGCATTTTATTCTTAACCGTTATCAAATAGCACTTTTAATTTTGTTCTAATTAAATATTCTTTAATGAAGAAGGATATATTTTTTAAATTCATATCGCTTGGAATATTATTGCAAATTCCAGTTTCTGTGTTTGTATTGTAAATAATCATTTGGTTTGTAAATATTTGTTACCGTGAATTTTTTTTTTTTTTTTAAATAAAGGAATCGTTATCAAATATCACTTGAATCTAAACCGTTATCAAATAAGACTTTTAATTTTGTTCTAGTTAAATACTCAAATGAAAAAGAATATTTATTAATAATTCATATCGCTTAGAATACGTTATAAATTCCTGTTTCTGTGGTGATTATGTTGAGGTTTAACGTATTTCTTTTAACATGTGTTTATTTTTTTTAAGACAACTCGTTAGTATTATTGATTAGTTTTGTATTTTTAAAATATATTACTGTTTAATTATTAAATTATATTGTTTATTCCGTAATTTTTTCTTTTCTTATTGATTGAATGAAGTGTTTTAAATCTTAGAATTTAAAAATTGTTTTTCTTTCCTATTTCTATCCAAAACATAAATTGAAAGATAATGAAAAAAATTTTCTTCTTGATACAAAATAATTCTATTTTTCTAAAGCATTTTTATTTAAACAATTCAAATTCAACCATTTAAAAACGAAACATTTTAAATCGTGTTTGGTTCTACATTATATTTAACATATTTTTATATCATCTAAGCTTTTATTTTTTCGTTATGATTTTAATCTATCAACGTATTTATCATTCATTTTAAAATTGAGAGTAGAAAATTTCCGTTCATTGATTTTGTGTTCCAACCGAATTAAGTTGCCATGTTCACTTATAATTTATTGCTCTGTTTATTTGCTTTACTGTAGTTTTTCTATTTTTTTAATCGAAAAATAAAAACATGTTTTTTTGTTTACTGATTTTTTTTTTTTTTTTTTTTTTTTGTTTCTTAATAACTGATTTCTCAAGATTTGCAATTATGTGCATTTGGAAAACGTAATTTTAAATTTTCATATGATTTTTACGAATTTTATTAATATTAAATACATTAATTTGTGTCCTTAAAAATATTCGTTTTTTATTCATCATGACGTCAAATGGTTTCAAACAATAATATTTTGACATATTGTATCGATTTATTAATTCTCTTACAAACATTCTTTTTTTTTTCATAATGTTGATTACAATAATTGATATGTTCGGATATAATTCTGGCTGGAATTTTATGGCGAATTTTGATTATTTAATTCTGTAGATGCCAAATTATCTCAAAAAAATATTTTTATAATGTGTTGATTTATCGAATTGTCTGTTATTCTACATATTGATAATCGCAATTATTTCTTATTATAAAGTGAGAATTATATGGTACATTTTGACTTCCAAATAAATTTTTATATCAAAATTCTGGTTAATATTATAATGTTTCTGTAGCACTAATTTTGATAAATATTCAAATTTTTTAATTAATGTATAAGTAGATTTTGCCAGTCAAAATCTATTCAACTAAATTCAGTCTTTTTCGAATTTCCACATTTTTTTTTTCTTTTTAATTTCTTTTAACAGATGGATTTAATTTTTTAAGTAGTTAATATATTACGTTTTTTTTTTTTACTTAATTTTAAATTAATTGTTAAAAATATAATGATTTTAAGGATTGAGAATTATTTTTGCTTTTTTTTTAGAATCCCATTTGTTAAGATATAATACGTGTCTATTCTATAATTTTACCGTTGGGTCAGGAGGTGTATAAAAAATAAGGTGGGGGAAAAATGAACATCAACATATAAAAAAATTGGAAGGCTGGTTCCCTATTGGATTATTACGTTCTCGTATATTTTCTTTTGCGAAATTTTAATGCTACGATTTCCTATAAAAATAATTCTGTAATTCAGATAAATTTTAACAGACATTTTTCATTGATATTTAATAAGAATTTTTAAACTGATATTTGATTTTTTAACTAATAACAGATTTTTTTAACTGATAAATTTTAACTGGTTTTTTTTCCTAAAATATTTTGTTTGCTGTTGTTGATTCCTACATTAAAGTTTCTGTCATTTGCTGAAGCTTTTAATAACGTTTAAATTAATGACATATATTAAAGCTGAATGCATATATCTTCACATATGTAAAATTAATTTTTCATGTATTTTAGTAGAAAATTCTCGCTTAATTGTTTTTGAATAATAGTTCATTTTTTTAAATTTCTGCTTATTTAAAACGTGATGCGAAATAAAGATGCATTATTTCTTATTTAAAAAAAAATTATGTAAATATAGATTAAAAGCTCAACTTTTTAATATTTTATTTTACTGGTACTATTATATTATTTCATTTTTGTTTTGGAAAATGGAACAGTACTATTTATTATTTGGAAAATTTGTATAATTTTATGCTCATTTAAGTCTGTTATATGCCCTAAATTGCTATAATGTTGCGTTTGTCAGTTTGCGATTAATTAAATATTTGTAAATCATCTTTTTAAATCTTTCAATATTTTTTTTTCATAACATCGTTGATGCAATATGAATATGGTTTATCTTTGTTAATAGTATTTTATTAAAAATAAAATTAAAACGCTTTTGATTGTTAAGCTTATTCTAATTACATTTTTTAAGAAGTATTATTTATTCTGTATTTTGATTTTACTGGTGTTTTTTTTTTATTATGATCGCCCTTTTATTTTACTTCGCTTTTATATGTATTATATTTACTATTTAAAATTATTTTGCTATTTAAAAAATTGTTTATAAATATGCCGTGTTTCGTATTCATCGTGATTTCTCTAATGATAAATGATACGAGATACCACTACAATACGAGTAATGTATTTCTTTTATTTTACATCGCTTTATATGTATTATATTTACTATTTTAAATTATTTTGCTATTTAAAAAATTGTCTATAAATATGCCGTGTTTCGTATTCATCGTGATTTCTCTAATGATAAATGATACGAGATACCACTACAATACGAGTAATGTATTTCTTTTATTTTACATCGCTTTATATGTATTATATTTACTATTTTAAATTATTTTGCTATTTAAAAAATTGTTTATAAATATGCCGTGTTTCGTATTCATCGTGATTTCTCTAATGATAAATGATACGAGATACCACTACAATACGAGTAATGTATTTCATTTATTTTACATCGCTTTATATGTATTATATTTACTATTTTAAATTATTTTGTTATTTAAAAAATTGTTTATAAATATGCCGTGTTTCGTATTCATCGTGATTTCTCTAATGATAAATGATACGAGATACCACTACAATACGAGTAATGTATTTCTTTTATTTTGCATCGCTTTATATGTATTATATTTACTATTTTAAATTATTTTGCTATTTAAAAAATTGTTTATAACTATGCCTTGTTTCGTATTCATCGTGATTTCTTTAATTTACATTACAATACGAGCAAAGTATTTCTTTTATTTTACATCGCTTTATATGTATTATATTTACTATTTTAAATTATTTTGTTATTTAAAAAATTGTTTATAAACTTGCTTTGTTTCGCATTTACTGTGATTTCTTTAATTTTCATTACATTACGAGTTATGTTTTTGCCATTTTAAATCATTTATGATTTAAAAAAATACTTAATATTTTTTTTTTCTTAATTTTTTTAAATGCAGTTTCTTTACTTTATTTTCCATTCATATATTTTTCATTTATATTATTTAATCGATTTAAAAAAATGCTTATGAATACCTTATTTTTTTTGGTTTATATAATTGTCCTTTCTTTACAGCTGATTTTATACATTTTATCTCTGGTTAAATATGTATTTATCACTGGCATGAGTTTTGCAGATTTCGTTATTTGTGGCAAGTGCTTATTTAATTATTATTAGTTATAGTTATTGATTATTGATTATTAAGTGCTTATTTGATTATTATTAGTTGTAAAAGTATTATATTTAATGCTTATTATTATTTACCTTATCAGTGCTAAAGGGAATACAGGTCCATAGTTATATTGCATATTTACAAAGCGTTTACATTTTTAAAAAGTAAGTAATGATTGATATAGATGTTTTCAAATTTAACAAATTGGTAATACAGCTATTTGTCTTAACTTTTTTTCCATGCATTAAATTTATAATTGAAAAAAATCTAATGATGGCATATAAATATTATCTATCTTGTTTAGGATTCATACTAATGTTATGCTATTTATTATTATATTTATCATTTCAAATATATTTTACTATTATATTTCACATATAAAACGTTTTTATTTGTATATTGGGGAATATTTATTTGCATATTTGTATTACAAGTAAAATATTAACAAATGAAATTAAATCGCTACGATGTCTTCGAATTTGTTTTCGAAATTTGTTAGACAAAATAGAATTTTTTAGATGCAAATATATCGCCATTTTTTTTTTTTTCCTTCGGAAGTGTGTATTGTATTTTGGTGAACAGTGGCGTTACATACGTGTTGTTTAAACATTAATTAATTAGTGTAAATCATTTTTTAATTGTATATCCATATTCGCAGTCATTTTATTGGTATTTTTTTTTTTAAATCTCCGAAATTCTCAATCTAAATTATATTAGCTAAGCAATATAAACATAGAGAGAAATGCTTTGCTGTTCTATAGATTTAAAGATTGTTTTTAAATTTTTGAAGAGTATGTATGTGTGCGTACAGATATTAAAATTGTATTTGTTCTATCATACAATTCTACTTAGAGATAAATGGAGTATAAGTAAATGTTGAAATCAATTTTTGTATTCGCTATTTTATATTATTTTATTTTTGTGTTCGTTATTTTTTATTATTATTTTATTTTTGTATTTGTTATTTTACATTTTTATTTTATTTTTGTGTTCGTTAGTCGTTATTTTGCTATACGTGATTAATTCCTATATTTTACGAAACCTATTAAAGACAACACAAAAATGAAAAATTTTGCTACTATTTTTATGAGTGTCTGCTTTAAATTTTTTCAGTAAATTAACATTAAAAATATTCAGCACAGATGGCTAGCCATTATAAATTGTTGGCTGGCGAGAGTAATTATAAGAGTAATTTAAGTTTATTAGTAATAAGTAAGATAATTTTCTAGAAATAAGTTTGTGTGGACTGGGTATTTTAATTTAAATTGGAAGGATAAAAGCAAATAAGAATTTTTTATTGATAGAAACCATTTTCTTGATCTTGGGAAATAATGATTTACTTTGCAATTCATCGTTACGACCCACACGTTCAGCAAACAAAAGTTTGTATCATAAACAAATATTTTATGGCATCTACAACTGGTCCCTAATTGTACTGAATTTTTAACTTAAATTCTTTTTATTTTTAAATTATTAATTTCTTTTGTTTTTGTTTTTATCTTACTTTTATTTATTTTAACTTTTTAGAGTACAATTTTTAAAATTTTTAGAAACATTATTTTTGATCACTTACTAACATTTTAAGCAGCCTATAATTAATTGTAACTGTGTATGTGAATTAAGATGAGGAGGTTAAGGGATGTATCACCATTGGTACTCCGTAATCGATACGCTACTTGATTAGTAATTATACTTAATGTATTGCTTTGTATATAATAGTAAATGAGCGTAATTAATTTAAACTCAAAAATAATTAAAAGTAACTTACTGTTTTCTAGCGATAGAAAAAAAATCTAAGAATCTTGATCAGGGGTGGCTAACCCGCAGCCCGCCTTTAATATTTTTCCGGCCCATGAGATTTATCACACTTTTACAAAATATATTTATTGTATAATGGCCAAAGTAGTGAAATCCAATGTATTAAAAAAATACATTATGTGTGCATCCATCTATTCAAAAATGAACTGTCGAAATTATTAGAAAAAATTAATTTTGATTTTAAAATAATATTTTTGCGAATATAGGACAGATATTGCTTGTTTTTTTTTTTTTGAGTTTACTGGTATGAGTTCGCAGAATTTTAAAATTATATTCTGCGAACTCATGATGCGCGCGCATCGATTTGCAAAAGCTAAGTGAAAGAGTGGAGAAACAAATATCGCACTAATAAAATAAATATTTTTGAATGATTTCATTTTTTTTTTATTTCCTTTATATTTATATAATTTTTTATATTCATTTTTACTATTATATATTTCATTACAATGTGCGTTTACTATCATTATTATTATAGTATCTGTGTTTACATGTAAGAATAGTAATAAATACAAAAATAATAACTGATTATGTTTCAATTTTTCACTCCAAAAAATAATCTATAGTGGCTCTAAATATAATAGGGGGAATATATAATTTTATATGCGGCCCGCGGAGTTATGCATTTCCAAAATGGCCCGCAAGATCTTTTATGTTGGCCACCACTGATTTGGATTTAAAAAAAAATCATATGTCCTATCTTATGGGCAGCTATAGTTTAGGGTCGCCATTTTTATTGTTTAATTCTATTTTTTATTTTTTAATCTTAAATGACATGAAAAAGATTTGCAAAGTATTAAAGGGTGGTTGGGAGCTACAGTGCTTGACGAATGACCTTTTGTGTGAAGTAATGACAGGTTTTTGGAACGGAAAAGTTGAAATGGCCTTGAACTATTTTGTATCATTTTGGTCAAACGAATTTCTAAGCGGAACTGCTCGATGTTGTTGGTTCAAAAATAGTGTCACACACGGGTGTTTTTTAATTAGCCTGCTATCTGATGATCGCTTCGCTGCTTGACGCTCGGAAGAAAAGATATTTGTGTGAATTTAGATGGCGCGATGTTTTAAATTTTTGCTGATCTTATCGTGTGAGTTATGTGAAATAAAAAGTGCCATGAATTTAAAACTTGATGTTGTTTAAAATTTGGTTGCATATCTAAAAAATGTGTGAGATAATTTATTTTATATAGGGAAATTTTTGAGAATTTTTTTTTTCAAAATATTATTATTGAAGTACAATTATATTCAAAATACTATTATTATACAAGTTTTAAAAAAAGTTTTGGACCATCTATTTTGTCATTAAAGATGGAGTCTGATTAAAATAAAATGTAAATGGATAAAAATAAGTAAAAAGGCTCGCAGTTCCTAACTTGATGATAATAATAATAATAATAATAAAACAGCAAAATTTTACAGTTCAACCGCAACAACAACAAAAAAATCCATGTCCTATAGTGAATTGTGTTTGGTTTGTCGCTGTACGGTTATTTTGTGCACACTTTGGGCTCATTATACCTACCGGGACCTACAGTTTAACGTAGATTCAGAACCACTCACAAACATTCATGCCATCGCCAGGATTAGAACCTGAAACGTCTTTGGTACTATAGGCCAGAGCGCTAGCCATTTGGTCATCAGGCCGCTGAGATCGTGAGTGTTTTGACATTATTAAATATGAATGTTATTAAATATTTTCAGAAATTTGATTTTGAAATGCGTATGTAAACTTTTATTAATGCATTTGATTAAAAGATCTATTAAAAAATTTGTTGTTATCCTTACAATTTAAATTAAATTCAATATTCATCTTCGATTCTGCTCAAATTTTTGACATAGTGGCAATTTATAAATAATTAAGAAATATTTTATTAAGTTTTGTTAAGCGGGGGTTTTTTTTTTTTTTTTTTTGTTACTTGCTTTTGTAATCATGATTTACAATTAAGCTTGCCTTTTTTTTTATTTCTTTTGTTTAGGATTAAAATTATTTAAAAATTTTATGCAACAATTTTCCGATATGTATGTCTCTACCATCCTGTCTTGGATTTTGATATTTCTGACTTTGATAGGTCATTTAACTATTGATTGGTACTGAATTGATCGGTTGGCCATTTTTTTAAATATTGTTAAGTATGTAAATAACAATTCAAAACATCTTTGAAAGCCAGGCAGTCTAACATGCAAACGGGGACGTCTTTCCGTTGCATTGGAGATTTCATTCTTATGGAGAGATAGCTTTGTTCGCTGAATCTGCCTTAAAGAGACAGGCACACAAATCGCATGCTTGTATGCAAACAACCCATTGTTGGCCCTCGCTGATAAAGAAAATAGGGATATGAGGAAATCGACGTTCACTGTATCTGTGGACGAGATACGATTCTTCCGCGTTACTGATGGCTTCCCTGAATTGTGAGGAGTTTTTTTCTGTTTTTTTCTCTCTCTTTTGCGACTCGGTATAGTTTATCATTGTTGGCAGGATTTCGTTTTTGTAAGATGATGATCTGTCCACATTCTTTTATTATATTTTTTTCAATTTTTTTCTTTAATTCTTTCGTTTTTGAATAGTGGATTTCAAGGACTTTTCCTGGAGCAATTATTTGGTTTCAGATATGAACGATGTGATAATTAGCGCGTCCAATTTTTGAGTTGAAGCAGTTCTTGTTACCGTTTCTACGACAGTTAATGGACATGTTAAATGTATAAGCGAGAAAATCTATTCATAGCGTTTGGAATAGCGGCTGAAGGATTGTGAGCCATTCAGATGTTGTACGCTGAGGAAATCCTTTTCAAATTGTTCTGGCGCCAGGAATAATATTGATTAATGTAAATGATTAAAAAAAACAAAAGTTCCAAACGATTTTTATTAACAAAAAAAAAAACCTAAAAAAGAAAAAATATCTAAAAAATCTCGTGAAAGAAGATGATCTCAAATCTAAATGAAATGATTTCATGAGATCTAATATCTCATAAAAGAAAAAAAAAAAAAAAAATACAAAAAAATTCAAAATTGAAAGTAGTTAAGTAGTGTAACGTATAGTAAAGTAAAGTAACTTCATGGATTCTGGACCAAACATGAAAAATTGTATGCATTGCTCAGTGCTACTAAAAATGAAATATATATATATATATATTTATATTTGTTTATTATTTTATTAAATAAATTTGCTTATTATATTGTTTTTTATTTAAAAATATATTTGTTTGATATTTTTTAGTTAATTGACTAATTATATGTAATTATTTTTTATACTAATTATATTTTAAACTAATTATATTCCCACCAACTTGTGAGTAAATTTTTAGTAATTCACTTAGAAAAAATTTCATCTAATCTTTCTAATCTGTTAAAATAAAAAAAAAATTAATATAAAAAATAGAATTATAAAAAAATTAGTTTTTGTAAATTTAATATTTTGTATAACTTTTAATAACTTTAAATTATACCGATCCACTTTTTTCCTCGCGCAAGAATAAAAATGAACCTCATAAATTATTTGGCTCCAAATTTATTACATTTGGCACTTGCAAATAAAAGGGTTAATCAAAGATTTCACGCTGGCTTGGCTACCAGCGATAATTAAAAATTCGATCGCCGAAACAAATTATAACATCAATAACGAAAAATCAACAGCATTTGCGTCAATGTATCAGAGAATGGAGGAGGTTACAGTTAAAAACCGTTTTCGAGTAACCTTGGCCCAGAAACCGGTTTTCCGACCCACTTAGGGGATGCTGCCATCTTTTGGAAACAAGAACTCATCGTTTCGTGAATCCTCCGGATCAGATGATTTGCCACGATTCTGAAACCTTGCATTTGCTACTTGTTTTCAAAGGGATATTATTTACGCTCACGCGTTCTTTTATTTATTTATTGATTGATTGTAGAAAAGTAGTAAGACATATCCTGTGCGCGCGTAACCCTATCCTGTGTTCAGTCAAGGTTCGAGGTGAGGTTACGAGCATTGTTGTTATCAGATGTCCGGATACGTTTTGCTTTTGTATACATTGTCCGAATTCCGTTGGACCTTTATTGGGAAGCCCAGCCGCATCATATGTCTTTAGTAAATAAAAAGTATAATTGTTAATAAAATTATGGGTATTGTTTCGGCGTTTCATTTCGTTGGACTTCAATTTTTGACTTTTTCTGTAATAGTTTTTTTAATTTATTTCACGATATTTTTTATATCTATTTATTTAAATTTTTTTCACGAGTTAATAATTAAATAATGTAATATTATTTTCAAAAATCGTCTGGTGCAAGCATGAATTTTTTTTTTAAATTTTATTTCATGAGATTTTTATAGATATTTATTTAATTTTTTCATGAGCTAATAATTAAATAATGTATAATTGTTCTGAAATATCGTCTGCTGAATCTATTTTTTTTTTAAATTTCTTTCACGAGATTATTTATACATATTTATTTAAATTTTTTTCACGAGCTAATAATTAAATAATGTAAAATTCTTCTGAAATATCGTCTGCTGAATCTAATTTTTTTTTTTTTTTTAATTTCTTTCACGAGATTTTTTTTATACTTATTTATTTTAATTTTTTTCACGTGCTAATAATTAAATAATGTAAAATTGTTCTGAAATATCGTCTGCTGAATCTAATTTTTTTTTTTTTAATTTCTTTCATTTTTTTTTTTTTTTTTTAATTTCTTTCACGAGATTTCTTATACATATTTATTTAAAAAATTTTCACGGTCTGATAATTAAATAATGTAAAATTGTTCTGAAATATCGTCTGCTGAATCTAGTTTTTTTTTTTTAAATTTCTTTCACGAGATTTCTTATACATATTTATTTAAAAAATTTTCACGGTCTGATAATTAAATAATGTAAAATTGTTCTGAAATATCGTCTGCTGAATCTAATTTTTTTTTTTTTAATTTCTTTCACGAGATTTCTTATACATATTTATTTAAAAAAATTTCACGGTCTGATAATTAAATAATGTAAAATTGTTCTGAAATATCGTCTGCTGAATCTAGTTTTTTTTTTTTTTTAATTTCTTTCACGAGATTTCTTATACATATTTATTTAAAAAATTTTCACGATCTAATAATTAAAGAATGTAAAATTGTTCTGAAATATCGTCTGCTGAATTTAGTTTTTTTTTTTCCTTTAATTTCTTTCACGAGATTTTTTATACATATTTATTTAAATTTTTTTCACGAGCTAATAATTAGCATATATAACGTAAAATTGTTCTAAAAAATCGTCTGGTGAAAGCAAAGACGATCTAAACCTATCTATCGAAATCTACCAAATACTGAAATATATATTAAATTTATGCTGTATTACACATCAAATACTTTATTTGCCTTTTTTTTTAATAATACCTCATTCTATATTTTATTATGTACGAAGAAAGGAAATATGAAATATATATATGTTAGATAATTTTAAAGCTCATCCTATTTACTATGAGTATCTATTGACCGTTGTCTAATCAAATCTGTACATCTGTGTTTTAGACTTTTTGAATTTTTCAAGAAATTATATTTAGTTATCAAATTATATTAGTAATTATACTTAAATTTGTCGTGTGCAAGTTAGTAAGGTTATGGTTACAAGCATTAAAATTTTTTTAATAACTTTTAAGCATTTGTACCTTTTGATTGAACTGGGGAAAAAAAAAAAAAAAAAAAAAAAAAAAAAAAAAAACCCCGAATAGTTACGTTTTTCTCAATGGGCAAAACATAGTTTTAATTTTACTCTCGAATCAATGGTTCTTAAACAGTGATTTATGAATCCCTTTGGTATTCGCGTGCCTGAAATAAGAAAAAAAATCTCACTCCAATTTTATTTATTTTGTTCATCATTATATATTATGGTCATAATTCAAGATGGAGTTAGAGTTAAATGTACCGTGCTTTTGTTATTTTATTTCATATACTTAAATTAATATGCTGTGAAGGTAATTATGACCATTTGATACATGACAGGTACAAAGTTATAAGGATATTTATGTATCAGTTTTTAAAATGTTTTTATTTTAGGTCTATTTAAGTATTAATTACATGATAAATTACCGGCATAGTTATTTTCTATGTTCATGGAAATTGGGCAGGACTAATTTTGTAAATAATTAAATTGTATTTTCATTTAAAGGGGTGTGCCTTCAAGGAGGGGGGGGAGAAAGAGAAAGAGGGCACGTATTGGAACGTGAGATTTGTATATTTTCAAAAATAAGTATCAATATACTTAAAAACAAATTAACATTTTTTTTTTTTTAGTAGAGTAGATGTAGTTGAGGAATAATTTCCTCAATTGAGATGACAAATATGTTTTTTTTATTACGAAAATAAAACATTTATGAATAAATATGGAGAAATTGCATGTAAGTAGTTTTAAAGGGAATATGGTGATCTTTTAATCTATAAAAAAAAAAATTTCATGTGCCTTGAAATCTGCCAGAAGACAGATATCCTTGGCCCACCATGGGGCTGTTGCGCCATTGAAGAATTTTAAGGAAAGATTAATCATTTTCTAATTTTAAATTAACATACTATCAAGCCAACCTGCCTGATGACCAATTGGCTAGCGCTGTGACCATTAGTACTACAGGCTTCAGTTTCAAATCCTGCCTGTGGCGTGAATGTTTGTTAGTGATTCGGAATCCACGTTAAACTGTAGGTACCGGACTAATAGCCCAAAGTGTGCGAAAAATGACGATAGAGAGTTAAACCAAAACTTATTTGAACCTTTTATTATAAATTTCCGAAGTTGTCTTTGTATGATTTTTTTTTATATGTGAGAATTAGAAGAATTTAGATTAAAATAAAAAAAGTACTGCATATTATTTTTTTTAAATATAAATTTTTTTTTTGTTTAAAAAATATTTTTATGAATTGGTAATTACGAAATCAAAAATGTCACTGAAAATATAATGTTTGAAAATAAATGTTTTAGTTTCGACATTTTAGCGTGTTTTCATTTAAAATCGGGTTTATATATGAATTTTTGTACTTAATGTTTTTCGTCAGAAGAAATGATTGTTTGAAGGAATGAATGAAATTCAATACATATCTACGAATTAACTGCAGGTGTTTTATACTGGTTTCTTTGAAATTTCGTAAATTTTATAAAGAAAATATGAATATATAATAAAAATGATTAATAGGTCAAATTTAGAACTAGTTTTATAAAGAAAATGAAATTGAGATAAGAAGAGAGGCGGGACATGCCCATTAGAAGGGGGGACACGAATATTCGATGTCTGAGAACTTAAAAATAAATAAGAGTATAGATAGATAGATATTCGAATTGACTGTCATTTATTATTAGCAACAAAACTTAGAATCTGTTACAAATGACATCATAGGAAGTGCTACCATCACATTATCAGTATCTTCTTTTTCTTTTCATAATTAATGTTAATGTGATATGATCTCAAAACTTTCTGTTTATCTCAATGACTTTGCAGTTGGAAATTACGCTTGTCCGTCTACAGCAGAGTGCGTTCCAGAATTATCTGTTCTTGATTGTTCATTGCCTTCCAGTTTTTTTATTTATTTATTTTATTTTTTCAATGCCGATATATATTTTAATTCATACAAATCCATCTAAGTTAAATTTGCTTTGCATTAAAAAGTTTTCTTCGATAAGTTGTTATTTTTAATAGGTAAATAATATAAAGATATTATTCTTTATATTATTACATGTACCTTAAAAGATATTATTCTTTTGATGTCTTTTTTTATTATTATTATCATATCGAGTTCTTCGTTTGCATGATATAATTGAAGATATTTCATGATTGGAAACAATTTATGTTAATATAGAAATTTGAAATGAAATATTTGGAGAATTTTCATCATACACATTGTTTTTTGTGTACTAAATATCATTCGTAACTTTTGTTCGTAAATTTTTAATAATTTATCTAATTTATTTATCTATTAGCCCATTTCATCATTTCATTTCTATTATAATTTAATTTACTACTACAATATTTTATTTTATTTAATTAGTGCTATTTCATTTTATTTTATAAAATCAATTTTCACTGAAAAATCTATTTTTTTGAGGGGGGTTACTTATTATTTTCTGTTATAAAAGAGTTTCTGACTAAATTCCACATTTTTTTTTCCACTTTTAAGTGTGTATGTTATCACTATATGAAGGCGGCTTAGTAGCCAAGTGACTAGCGCTCTGGCCTTTAGTATCACGAGCTTCAGGTCCGAATTCTGGCTGTGGCATGGATACTTGTTAGTGGTTCGGAATCCACTTTAAATTGTTGGTCCGAGTCTGTTAAGCCTTCGTGTGCACAAGATGACCGTAGAGCGAAAAACCAAACCAATCTCTTTATGAAATGAAAGTTATGCGTTAAAGCTTCATTATCACTAGCTAATGATTTGTAAGAATAATAAAAAAATAAAAAAATCATTTTCATTATGTTAAAATATTTTAATGCAAAAAAAAAAAATATAAATATTTGTAAGCATCTTTTTCAAAAAAAATTTTGTTCTTGACTTTTAAAGAAAAATTTTTTAATGGAAAAAAGACTTAGAAACATTGATTAATAAATATTGATTATTGATTAGTTTTTATTTTTCTATAAAAGTTCTGTTGTAGTACATTTGCATCTGAAATCGGAGCTTTTATTATAATTATATGTTGATAATTAAATAAATTAATAAAATTAAAGGAATTAATTAATTTTTAAAATTTATTAATTAAATAAATTTAATTAAGTAAATAAAAAAATTTTTTATTTTCATATATATATATATATGCATATATACTCTTTCGAGTTTTTATATATTTTTGAAGCAATTAATTTGACTTAATTTCTTTCTCAAATGTTTAATAACCATATTAAACTCGAAAATTACGTAATTTAGAAATGGAAGTATTTGCTGTAATTATACTTTTAATTTTGAAATATTTGCATTTAATTTTGCATTAAAAAACAATTTATAACCGCTCGTCATAAATAATTTTTTAAAATAATTACACACTATATATATATATATATATATATATGAGAGAGAATGAGATTGTGTAATTGTATGTATATTATAAAATTAATCATCTTTTTAAATCTACGATTAATCGATATTTCGCTTGTAATTTTTTTAACTAAGCAAATTCTTGTTAGGTTCTTCTTCTAGACAAGATTTTTGGTTCGCCCTTGAATATAACCGTTTCCGTAAATATCGTTTGCCCGTCTGCGGTTTTGTGAGTCCTTGAAAAATTTGTGGTTAATTTTAACAGCCAATGTCAAATGTTAACTGTTCTAAGTAATTTTCGTGTAATGTGCAGTCTTCACTCTTGAAAATAATAATAATTTTTTATTAAAAATGTTTCCGAATATATGCAATTAATGTAAAAGTATGGAATTAACGTTAAAACATTGTAACCTTTTAATTTTTCTAAAAAAATTAATATTAATCTTAAGATTGAAAAAAAAATAATTATTTGACATTAAAAGCATTTGATTTATAACATCTTGTTTCAATTTAAAGTTTCAATAACTTTATGTCGTTTTATTATATATTTTTATTTTACGATTTATTTTTTTAACATGAGAAAATTTGGGAAATCAAATTCTGCTTTCTTAAAATTTAATATCTGAAAAAGTTTATTTTAACGTTTTTCTTTTAATTTTTTAAGAAAAATTATCTGGTTTTTTTTTTAATAATTGTCTGCAAATATAAATGATTATTATTCGCATAATGCCATACATTTATTATTTTCTTATTTAACCTGATTTGAATAAATGATTTTCTCGAAAAAGAAATAATATGAAATCTTTATTATTAATGAAATATAAAATTTAATTAGTCAAGTATTCATTTTGAAGTAACTATAATTTTGAATAAATATATTCATATTAAAATTGTTCATAATTCATATTATATAACATATTAATAGTTGCTCACTGAATAATAAATAAATTCACAAAAATAAACATAAAAACTAAGTAATATTTAGTTGTTCGAGAATTGTATCAGAAATTATATATATATATATATCCTTATATTACATATATATATAAGGAATCCTTTACTAATATGGCGTAGTACCGCCTTTGACATGTAATACAGCTTGGATTCGCCTAGGAATCGATTCATACAAGTGCTGAATAGTGTTTAGAAGAATATTGAACCATTCTTCATGGAGATATTGTGAAAATTTCGCGAGAGATGGCAGTGGAGAATATCGATTCCGGATGGATCGCTCTAAAATAGATCATAACGGTTCGTTGATATTGAGGTCGGGGGACTGTGTAAGCCAAGGTAGATGTTTCACTTCATCATCCTCGTGTTCATCAAACCATGATTGGACAGGTTCCGCTGCATGGATGGGTGCATTATCATCCTGGAAAATTCCATCTCCTGCAGGAAACAAAGTTCGCATCATAGGATGGACCTGGTCAGCTAAAATTTCTCCATACTTCTCCCATGATCTTTCCTTTTTTCAAGGTTACGATTGGTCCAGCAGAAAATCACAACACTGCTGCCCATATCATGACAGATCCACCTCCATGCTTGACAGTTGGTAGGAGACAATCAATATCATATACTTGTGCAGGTATCCTCCTAACATGCACCCGTCCTGTTGTGGGAGAAAAGTGTGAAAGATGATTCGTCTGACCCTATAACTGCCGTCCACTTTTAAATCAACCAGGTTTTGTGGTTGAGGCACCACTGTAGACAACATAAGGCATTAAGAGATGTGACAAGTGGCTTGGGAATGGCTGCTCTGCCGTAAATGTCTTGTTTATGAAAGTGCCTCCTAACTGTAATTATGGACACTGGAGATTCCAGATACTTATTGAGCTCTGCAGTCACTTTGACTGCAGTTGTTTTCTTTTTAGGCGTCACAGTCCACTTTAATAGCCTTCGATCTCTTTCACTCAGCTTCTCTTTTTGTCCACTGTTTTTCTGTGGCGAGCTTGTCTTGCCACGCTGTGTGAACATTGTGATGACTCTAGAAACGCTTAAAAGCTGGGATGTTTCGGATGTAACCATTGCTCCAGATAGTCGGGCTCCTACAAATTGGCCTCTTTGAAAGTCTGTGAGATCTGACACTTTACACTTTTGAAGACGTATGCAACTTCACTAAAGCTAACTCATACTACCATGATATATACCTTTTATATTAAAAAAAAACTGGTTGCTAAGATTGCATTTTAATGCTTACGAAGCACATTCTTAAATGCCACTTTTATTCACAAATGTTTCCATTATTTTGATAATCTCCTGTATATATATATATTATATATGTACTGAAGCAGAGAAGTTGGAAAGGACAGACCGATATCATAAACATAAACTTTCTGCATTAAGTAGTCATGTTATATAACATTATATTATATATAAAAAAAAATTAAATTTAAATTTTTTTGAAAATTATTATGCACATATTAACAGTGAAAATTTGCAATTTTTAGCAATACTTATTGGAAATGAATATAGTTTTGTTTTGTTTAAATTAATAATTGATTGGTTCTAAATCGTTAATATGTATGTAAATAATCCATTTTTCATTATGATATATAAAAATGCATATATAAAATAGCAGAAGTAAATTTTAAAATAATTATAATTTAAAGTGAAGTTTACCAAAGTTTTGCATTTTTCGACATATAAATTAAAGAAAAATACTTTAAAATTTTTGTAAATAAATGCGTCTTAGACATACGTTAGAAATGCTATTAATATTGTATTACACCACGTTTATACAACAGTAATATTTTTCCAACAAATAAAAATAAAAATAAAAAAATAAATTTATAGCTTTGTTTTTGAGGAAGTAAAATAAAGCCTAAATAAGCGTAAGTAAGTTAAAATTAAAAAAAACTACGTAAGTTAAAATTAAAAAATAAAGTTAAAATATTAAAAAGTTAATGTTAAAATAATAAAATGAAATATAATTAAAAAATTAAGTTAAAATTAAAAAAAGTAAATCAAATTTTACATTAAAAAATAACCACATCAACAACAACAAAAAAGAAATATCGCGATCGCGAAAAAATACGTTACATGTGTGAATCGGTACGATTCATCGGAGTTCCTTGGTCGCGAAGCGACCAAACCTCCTATTAGCAAGAAATAATTAAACAGTGGTAGTCGGTCACTGCCCATTGATAACGAAAAACAATTTGCACAATATATAGAAAAAGTAAAAATATAAAAGAAAACATATACAAGAAAATACAAAGCACAACTACTAAAAAAAAGAGAAAAAGACCGGAGAGAACCTAAAGCCGAAGCACAACATAGCAGGAGTATTTAAAAGAACAAACAAAAATATACGCGGAGCGCGAACTTAACCTGAAGTTACCAGGACCATAGAAAAATGCAAGAGAAGAAATGCAGTCTACTGATTGATGTTTATAACACATCTAGGTCTTTTACGAGACGAGTGCAGAGAAATATCATATTCAAATTGATTTAATGCTTGGATGACAGAGTTACTAGATCTATTGAGTGATGAATAAAAGTTTTTTGCAATTTTAGCCACATATTCCCTAAAGCTAGGCATGGAAAGTGCATATTTAATTTCGGCGTTTCTAAAATACCATGGGGCATCAACAATCATGCGGATAACCTTGTTTTCAAGCCGTTCTAAAATAATAAAATTGCTTTTGGCTGTAGAGCCCCAGACTGGACTCGCATATGCTGTTATCGGACGAAGATAAGCTAAATAGATTAGTGTTTTTAGTTCAATTGTTAGTTTAGAATGTCTGCCCATGACAGAGTAAAATTTACGCAAAACATTATTAAATTTATCGCGCAAGTAGTTAATATGAGCCTTAAATGTTAGTCTTCTATCAAAAATTACACCTAAATACTAGCTTCTTTAGACCAGGAAATGTTAGTATTAAAAATAGTTATGTTAGGAGGATTATAGACTTTTTTCCTGGTAAATAGCACTGCTTCAGTTTTCGCGACATTGAGTTTAATTTTCCATTTTTCTAGCCATGATTCAAGAGTGTTGATGTAGTTTTGTAAGTTTTTCTGGGTGATGTGTAAATACCTTCCCTGTGTAATAATTGCTGTATCATCAGCGTAGAGTGTCAATTTAATTCTGTGGTCTTGTGGAATGTCATTAGTGAAAATATTGTACAGGAAGGGTTACATGTGTAATATTTTTAATAAAAAGTTAAACGAATAAAATTATGCATGCAGTATAAATGAATTAAAAATTTAAAGAAAAATTAAAAAGTAATTTGTAATCTAAAAAAATTTAAAAAAGGAAAAAAAAAAAAAAAAATTTCTTTTATTTTTTTTTTTTTAGCAAGAAATATGCTTTATAGCTTAACATACTAAGAAAATTCATTATTTATTATATATCGCTACATTTTTTACAAATTAATATGAAACTTGCTTTTTACCATAGTGCATTAAATTAAATATTTTTTATTTAATATATAATTTTTTAAAATACAAGTGAAATTCTTTCTTTCTATTAATTAAAGTAATTAAACAAACATTTACTAGTAAATATTAAAGGAAACGAAAAAAAAAAAAAAAAAAAAAATCGGTGTACAATTTTAAGTCGGATTAGTAGAAATAGGCTAAATACTGAATATTAGTCATTATCTTTGTAGTGTATAATATTATTGCTAATTTCACACATACACAATAAAAAAAAGATTAAGACAAAGCCACACATTCTATGGATGATGATTTAATCGAAATTTTATTTTAATATTTTTCCTGTTTCTGAATCATAAATAAATAAATAAATAAAAACATCTTCCACACCTCCCCCCCCATATAGCTATTGATAAAGACAGACATTTCGAGGTAATGTCTCCCATGATTCTCATCCTTGATAAATTAAAGTACGTAAACAAATGTTAAAAGCAAATCAAGTTTAGCTAGCTCATTCATCAAATGCGACAACCAGAAACAAATAAATAAAAATAATGTATATATAATGGATGAATAAATAACACGAAATGCTTCTTAACATTTCTGTTGTACTCGGAAAATCCGTAATAAAAAAAATAAAAAATAAACTATCGTTTGGTTAAAAATAAAAAATAAAAATAAAAAAAATATAAAAGTTTCTCTCCCAAACGATAAAAAAACAGATACATTTTCCTTTTGTGTGGAAAAACAAAAAAAAAGAAGAAAAATCCTTGTTGCCATCTCCCGATTAACAAAACGAAGAAAAAAGTCAGAATTCTAAGACTTGGGATCCGCCTCTTGGGGGTTTGAATTCGTGGACGCGTTCTATCATGACGCAACTAATTTTCTCGGATGGTAAAGTTGAGGGGGGTGGGGTGGGGGGTATTCAAGGCCAAACAGGTTTATGGGTCAGGTGGGACTTTTTTTTTTATATATTTTTATTTAGAGGTCCCAGGTTGAGGAACGACTTGAAGGTTGCCTGAGGTTTTGCTTGTCTCCAGGCTCATTAGCCTTTTTTTTTTTTTTCGTTTTCTTTTCTTCTTCTTTTTATTTTTATCGTTTGCTGGGGTCTTCTTATCGTTTGTTTATTATTTTGTTATATTATAAAATAGAAGCGTTGAGACTCGTACCCGTAACCTGTTGTCTGATTTTTCAAATTTAAAATGTCTTTGTTAATACCCGTTTGAGGAGGTTTCAGAAAAAGCGTTATGGAATGTTTTGATGTGTGTGCTTGTTGTTAATTCGTTTGATTTTTACGTTTCAAAATAATTTTCAATTTTTTTTATTCAGTTTTCTTTTTTATTATTATCGCTTGCATTCGCACGAAAAATAAAATAATTATGGCAATTCTTCATTCTAGGTTTTAATGTAGAGTCTCCAGGCACATTAGCCTTTTTTTCATTTTCTTTTCTTTTTTTATTTTTTTTATTTATCGTTTGCTGGGTCTTCTTATCGTTTGTTTAATATTTTGTTATGTTATAAAATAGAAGCGTTGAGACTCGTACCCGTAACCTGTTGTCTAATTTTTCAAATTTAAAATGTCTTTGTTAATACTCGTTTGAGGACGTTTCAGAAAAAGCGTTATGGAATGTTTTGATGTGTGTGCTTGTTGTTAATTCGCTTGATTTTTACCATTCAAAATAATTTGCAATCTATTTATTTATTTTTCTTTTTTATTATTATCGTTTGCATTCGCATGAAAAATAAAATGATTGTGGCAATTCTTCATTCTGGGTTTTAATGAAGAGTCTTCAGGCTCATTAGCTTTTTTTTTTTTTCATTTTCTTTTCTTTTCTTTTTATCAATTGTTTATTGTTTTGTTATATTATAAAATAGAAGCGTTGAGACTCGCACCCGTAACTGTTGTCTGAAAATGTCTGTTAATACCCATTTGAGGACGTTTTAGGAAAAGTATGATGGAATGTTTTGGTGTATGTGTTGTTGTAATTTGCTTAATTTTTACGATTCAAAATAATTTGCAAGTTTTATTTTGTTGCTTTTTTTTTATTATCGTTTGTATTCGCAGGAAAAATGAAATAATTGTGGTAATTCTTCATTTTGGGTTTTAATGTAGAGTCTCCAGTCAAATTAGCCCTTTCTTCATGTTCTTTTCTTTTTTTTCTTTTTATTTATCGTTTGCTGTGTCTTCTTATCGTTTGTTTATTATTTTGTTATATTATAAAATAGAAGCATTGAGACTCATACCCGTATACTGTTGTCTGATTTTTAAAAATTTAATATGTCTTTGTTAATACCCGTTTGAGGACGTTTCAGAAAAAGCGTTATGGAATGTTTTGGTGTGTGTTTGTTGTAATTCGCATGATTTTTACGATTCAAAATAATTTGCAATTTTTTTTATTTTTTTTATTTCTTCTTATTATTGCTTGCATTCGCAAGAAAAATAAAATAATTGTGGCAATTCTTCACTGTGGGTTTTAATGTAGAGTCTGCAGTAAGACATTTATGTTAAAGGCCGTAAAATAAATTTTAAGAAACGCGCCAAGTGTATTATTCGGAGAATTGGTACTTAAGGCATGTTGTGAAGTACGCTTGGTGTTTCTTTTGTGCCATAAAATAGTAGAAGCAAGATAACTAAACACGCGAATATTTATTGTCTGTGTCGTAAATTAACTTAATTAAATTGGCCTTGTGACACATTATGTGCGGATAAAGAAATATTTCATTTAATTTATTCCTAAAAAAAATAAGTTTTATAGTTTCGTTCTTTTAATAATTTAGCAATTTTAATAAAGACCCCTTTCATTAGCATTTTTATTCATTATTTTTTTTATAAATGCTAAATAATTCTAATGATACAGTTTATATTGTATTCAATCGGTTATGAAAATTTTTGTTTTTGTTTCAGATGAATATTTTCTGAAGTCGTATTTCTTTCGGCCTACAAGATAGCTTATTGTTTTAATAATTATAAAAAAACATTTTTAGGATTTGGTTGGCGATTTTTTTTATCTTTTTCTCCTTTTATAACAGATCTGTTTAAAATTTATAGTAAAACGTGAATCATTTAATGTACATATCTTCACAGAATAGTGATATACACATTAAAATATCATGGAATTTTACTGAACAATTACATACTTTTGGTTAAGATGTAATAAATTTCTAACAAAGGTTTCGTTTGAAAATAAAATGCAGCTTAATGCACTTTTTATATATCTTAGAATTTTTATTGGAGAATTTTTGCATAGCTTTTGCGATCATGCTAAAGCTGAATTTTAAATTTTCGCTCATTACTTTTTTATTTGAGAACACCAGAGATGCTTATACATACCACAGTAGTAAACTTATTCATTAAACTTTATCTTCTTATATTAAACTTTATTAAAATTATTTGTAAAAACCTCGCAGGCTAATAGTATTTATTGATGACATTTATATGTACATATAACATATTAATTTAATATATTTATTTTTATACATTATGAAATTAAAATATAAACATTTAAGTGCAAAAAGTTTTACGAAAACTTTTGTAATAATATATAATTACGGATGCTCCTTAATTAATACGCAAAACAAAAACTTTGTAGTAACTAAGGACTATGAAATAAATTAATAGTTTAAAAAAACTAAAAAATACGCTTTTAGAGTTAATCAATCTAAAAAGTAAAAAAAAATTGTTAACATAAGAATAAAATGACTGACGAGAAAATGAATGTCACTGTTCTAAAAGCGTGGGGTGCTCGATATCAATCGTTATAATTTCTCACTAGTTTCATTCCGAAATGCAGAGTTAGTTTTAAAATGTCATACAAAGCACCCCACGCTTTTAGAACAGTGACATTCATTTTCTCGTCAGTCATTTTATTCTTATGTTAACAATTATTTTTACTTTTTAGATTGATTAACTCTAAAAGCGTATTTTTAGTTTTTTTTAAACTATTAATTTATTTTTTACTTTTTAGTCTGTTTAACTCTAAAAGTATATATTTTTTTAGTTTTTTTAAAGTATAATTGTTTTTACTTTGTTTTCCACTTGGCCGGTTATCCGCTAACTTTACATACTTTTTACCCACCGAAATTTTCGGCCAATAGGAAGAGCGCAATTCGACATGATCGCACTCCTATGCCTTTGAGATCCGCCTCTTTTTAGCCACCGAAATTTTCGGCCAATAGGAAGAGCGCAATTCGACATGATCGCACTCCTATGCCTTTGAGATCCACCTCTTTTTAGCCACCGAAATTTTCGGCCAATAGGAAGAGCGCAATTCGATCGCGGATCAGTTGACTGACTCGCCAGTAGATGGCGCCATCAGTCCCAAAATCGAGCCCAAAAAGTGAGTTACATACAAACATACAAACATACATACATACATACAAACATACAGGTGAAGCTAATAAAAGCGTATTAAAAACAATAATTTTATGGAAATTTTTCTTTCATTATTTTAGGAGGACAAAAGCCATTTTTGTTCGTTACTTTTCCAAGTTCTTGTAATTAAAAATTTTCCTTCAATTTCACAAAAATTCAATATTTTACGCAAAATTTTTAATAATTAAGAAAGTAATATTAAAGCTTATTCTATAATGTATAAAAATAAATACATTAAATTAATATATTATATATATATATATATATATAATAAATATATCAATGAATATTGTTAGCCTACGATGTCTTTATTTAAAGGAGGATAAAGTGTAATGGGTGAGTTTAATACTGTAGTATGTATAATAATTATTGCTATAAGCTTTTTCTTAAAGATTTTTGCACTTAAATCTGATATTTTCATTGCATAATGTATAAAAATAAATATATTAAATTAATATATAATATATATAAAATAAATTTCTCCACCAAATGTGAATAAATACTGTTAGCCTGCGAGGTCTTTACTTAAAGGAGGATAAAGTTTAATGGATAAGTTTACGATTTTTACTACTGCGGTATATATATAAGCTTAAATGCTTATATTTTCATTTCATAATGTATAAAAATAAATATATTAATTTAATATATAATATATATAAAATAAATGTTTCCATAAATAAATACTGTTAGCCTGCGAGGTCTTTACTTAAAGGAGGATAAATTTATGTCTGTGGTATGTATAAGCTTATTATTATTATAATAATTTTCTTACAAATTTTTGCACTTAAATTCATTTCATTTCAAAATAACATTAAATATAAAGGTTTTCATTTCAAAATTCTATGCAGCATTATGTGCTCAAAAAAATTTATATCTTTTCCGCACATTAATCTAATTTTCCATAAATAATTTCACCACATTTTTTGTCAACATGAAGATTTAAATGCCCTATTTTGATGAAAACTTCTTAATTTTTTTCTTAGGAAAAAAAATGCTTCATTACTTATTAATATAATAAATTACTGTTATATTTGCTGATATGAATAATGGTTGATGTGTCAATCAACACACTGCCATCCCCTGCTACTGACAAGCATAAAAAATTACTGAAAATTGCCTAAAATGCTACTGAAAAGTCTTATTTGAGGTGGCATTAAATTGTATGTTTAACGTTCACTGCAGTAGCACTATTGCTATCTAAAGAAGAAGCATGGTAAGATATTCTGCCAAATCGTGATTTAACTGTTAAATCGCCGATAGGAGGGCAGCGGTTGCCTTGGAGAAAGAGGTTATGAGTTCGGACCTCTTTGACTTACACCACTTAAGACGGTAATGCTTTTGTTTACTGTTCTTTATTTGTTTTTCGTCACAATTTGCGGGAATTTTAGTTGGGTGTTTTCCTGTATTATAAATATAGTGCAGTTGTCTTTCTCTGTTGTTCTTGTGAATATATTATAGCAGTATATCAATCAGATGATGTGGTTAGCTTTAAGAAGAAGCAATGGAAGGATTACCTGGTTTGGTTTCTTTGTGAAGTGAATTTTCGCTAATTTAGGCGGTATTTCAATCACAGTTGTAAAAACTCATTCTTAATAATGATGATGTATATATCAAAATCTAATTTCTCACTTTTAAGTAAAATTATTTCAATTTTAGTTTTGAAAATGAAGCAGTTCGAATCGAAGTTCTATTTGTGGGTTTAGCAAACTTTTTCTATTGTGAAAACTTTTATAAATTCTAAAATTTTAAAAGTGCATTTTGTATTTATTTTCTAATAATTGTCAATAATGATGTTAGCAATAATTAGCATTTTTTTTCTAATAATTAATAACAGATACGCATCATCATTTTAAAAGTGATGATACGTATGTCGAGCTATAATTTCACAATATTAAAGTAACAATCATTATTTCAATTTTAGTTTTCAAAATGAAACAGTTCGAATTGAATTTGTATGCATTTGTGTGTTTCGCAAACTTTTTCTATAGTGAAATATTTTACAAATCTTAAAATTTTAAAAGAGCATTTTGTATTTTTTTTTTCCTTTTTGTTGTAAGAATGGTTTGGATATTTAGCTTTAATAATATGAAATAGTATGAATAATAAATTAAGTTTTATTACTAATATAAAACAGTCAATATAACGAAAATTTAAAGTTACATTGTTAAAAAATATATTTGATAAAATACTGTTATAACAGAAATAATTGGTGGGACAATACAGATTTGAATATATCAAATCATATATAATAATTACCAAGCTCATAGCTATCACAAAAAGATGATAGATGATATAAGATGATACTGAATTTCATTAACACTTCCATGCATGCTCATAAAAAGTGTAAATGATATTAATTTTTATGTGCTGAAAATTAAACAAATTAATGTTTGTTGTAGAAATTTATTTATTTGATGTATTGAATTCTGACTGAACAAAAATATTATTTATTATATTGCAATACTATTTCTATCTTTTACTACTACTACTAATAATAATATAATATTATTTTAATTTCTTATAAAAGAAGTAATTTATAACTATTTTAAAATCAGTTACATACAGTGGGCCACAAAATTGAGTATACACCTTAGAAACTTAGAGACTTTTTGCAATTACAAATTAAATATTGCTTTAAGATGATTGAATTTTTTACCTTATATACTTTAGTCTATGCGTTACCGTACTATACTTATAAAATTGTTACGTTTATTTATTTTTTACGAAAAAAAATGAAAGATCTGAGACGAGAGGAAAAACAACACCACAAAAATAAGTATACACCTTTATTAATTTCCTTTTAACGTACAAATTAATATTTTGTTGCATAACCTTTTGCTTGAATTACAGCTTGTAATCTTCTGGACATAGATTCTACTAGTGTTTTAGTGGTTTCAACAGAAATTTTAGCCCATTCTTCTCTCAGAACCTTCTTGAGAACTTCCTTGCTTGTGATTTCGTGCTATGTACAGCTTTCTCTAATTGCGACCTCAAATTTTTGATGACGTTTAGGTCTGGAGACTGGGCTGGAGTGTGTAATTGCTTCTTGCAATGGTACAACAAGTATAACCGCACAATCTTCGCTGTATGCTTGGGGTCGTTGTCCTGCTGGAATATGAAGCTTGACCCAAGCCCCAACTTACTGGCACTTTTTTTCAAGTTATCATTTAAAATCCCCAAATATACATGTTTGTCCATAATACCATCAATAAAAGCAAGCTCTCCAACTCCTCCAGCCGACATACAACCCCAAACGAGGACAGATCCACCTCCGAACTTGACTGTCTTAATGGTGGTTTTAGGTGCCAGTGCTTTCCCAGCTTCTCTCCATATTTTAAATCGTCCATCGCTTCCGTAAAGCTTAAACTTACTTTCATCAGAAAATATTACAGTGTTCCAGAAAGAAATAGGCTTTAAACGATGTTCTTTGGTGAAAATCACTCCCTTTTGTCTATTCGCATACTTGATGAGTGGCTTTCGTATTGGTGTATGGCCATGAAACCCATATTGGTGAAGGGTATGTCGAATTGTTTCAACTGAGATCTTTTTCCAGATTGTAGAGGACATCGATAAAGCTAGTTTAGAGGCACTCACCCTCGGATCTTTCTTTACTGAGTGAATGATCTTCCTCTTCGCTGTAGTACTCAGTATTTCTTTACGTCCTCTTCCAGAAATATTGGCCACAGATCCAGTTTTATTATACTTCTGTAGTATTTTTTGGACACAACCATGAGTTATACCAATCAACGAAGAGATTTGCCCTCTTTCGACCATTTTACAACCAATAAACGCTCAGATTCAGTAGTTTCTCTACGAGAGCTCATTTTACGATTTTTAATGAGAAAAAATACTATTTAAAAGCGTTTAAGTGCAATAGCACGTGTTATAAGCAGCAGCTACTCCTGAAACTCTTTAAAGAAAGTTTGAAACTAAAAAAAGTGGTGGTATAATTTACAAATATAAGAAGTGTATACTCAATTTTGTGGCATGGTTTTCTATCTTTTCTTCGAATAGCTTGATTTTTTTCGTAATAAATAAGTTAACTATAGAATTGTGTTATTATAGGATGGTAAGGCAGAGGTTAAAGTATCTAGGATAAAAAAAATTTATCTATTTAAATCAATATTTAATTTGTAATTGGAAGAAGTCTAAAAGTTTTAGAGGTGTATACTCAATTTTGTGGCTCACTGTATATAATCTTTCTTATTTATAAAACATACTTGCAGCTCCAAAATTCATAAAGTATACGTTTCAACCACATAATAAAATGAAAAAAAAAATTATAAAATAATAATAAATAAACACTGTCGAAAATAATACCATTAAATAACTAATTATAATGCACAATATTTGCAATTTTTGATAAATAAATATTGCCATCTACCAGCGTTTGTATGAAGTTCTATGCTGGTTTATTTAGAAATTGATAACTCAATTGAGAATTTGTAACGCTAACATTAACGCATCATTGCATTATATTATTGTTCGTACTTTTAAAATCACACAAATCTAAAAATTTACCAGAATTTCAAATTTTTTAAAAACTAAATTCTAATTTACTGTCCATAGAACACCAATGTCCTGCTTAACGTAGTTTGGGGAACAACCCTTATTTTTGAAGGTGCCCCAAAAAAATTCTAAAAATTACTACGATCATAAAATGCTAAAAATGTGTGAATTTATATTTAAATGATACGATTTTGCATATCTAGAAGATAAGAAACCTGAATTTAAGATTAATTCTGTTTCCGAAAAAAAAAATTTAATAATATTAAAATTGCTCTAAAAATGGAAATAAAAATAAAGTAAAAAACAGTAGGAATTTTACAGGGAAGCCGCTACTGGTTCACTTGTTTAATCGTTGCCGCTAACTGTTTTTTGATATACGCTACAAATATATGCGAGTTCAAGATAAAATCTGCATAATAAACCTCATGATTTTATCTAGATGCCCTCAGGGGAAAATCGTGCTTTGTGAAAACAAAAAGACTTTTTTCCATTTCTGCATCAATTTTTAAAAAGCAAACTACTACTGTGCCCTAAAAGTAAGACCAATTATTTTTTTTCCCAAAAATTCTTTATTTATTCTTCCAAATTTATTTCATCGCCTTCAAACTAATCCCCTCCGGACACAATGCACTTATGCCAACTTTTTTTTCTAATCCTCCATGCATGCTAAAAAGTTATCCGCAGGGATGATCTTCAAAGCGCGCGGCAATTCACGTTGAATCTCTTCAATCGACTCAAAACGGTGTCCCCTGAGTGGTATTTTGAGTTTAGGGAATAGCCAGAAGTCGTACGGTGTGAATTACGGTGGTTGTGGAATGATAAGGTTTCACTTTACGCGAAAAAGTCACGAAGAATAAATGCAGTGTGAGCTGGCGCATTCAGTATTTTCGGTACCAATCGAGAATTGATGTGTTTGAGGCCCAAAATGGAATTGACCGATCCTTTTGAAATTCCAACTTCATTCTATAAGTTTCCGCAAACAAAATTCAATGCAACTTCTTTACTCAATTAATTCATGCATTTAAAAAATCGCCGTAATCAGTTTTAGCGTCTCACAAAAGCCAAGCGTAACTCAAACACTAAAGAATATTTTGATGACAAATTTCACACAGATGTCAAGGACAGTGCCAGCAACCTAAAAAAAGGGGGGGAATTTTTTTGAAATTCCATTAGCTCCGGGAATTTTAAATTGAGAATTGGTCTTGGTAACAAAACAAACGAGATTTGTCTCCTTTTACTATTCATACATAAATATGAAACAAGTAATATATAAAAAAAAATTTTAAAGTCAATTCCTAACTTTTTTTTGACTATATTACAGAAAATCCTTTATAAATAATTTTTATTCATTTTTTAAAATTTATCTGGCGCCATTTATTCGTAGATATATGCAACTCAAATCTAAGAAAAAACTAATATTAATGCATTAAATTTAATTGCTGAATTAATATTTGAAAAAACTGTATTAACATCCAATGTCATCCACTACAAGTTCAAAAAAAATGTATCTGAACTCGAGTGGATGAATGAAAAGCATTTTATGAACGATTAAAAATTTGAACAAGATATATATAGGGAGAGTGTGAGCTAATAGAAGGAATTTAATAAAAGAAAATAAAAGAGGAACGTATTTTAAACCAAACGATAATCAAGTTATTCACTTGTTCGTTTAACCATTCGATTCGGCCTTGAAAGAGTGGAAATACTTCATGCTCTGTTTTTGCGTGCGTGCGCATAAATGTAGTGAAAGTCTTTTCGGTTCGAAGTGGTTAATTAACTTTCTCAAATCGTCTGCCCGTAGAACAATGCAGCCGATTTCTGAAACTCTCCACTTATCTACCGCGAGGACGCGTTGGTACGTGCTTCGGCAAACGTAAACGTTCCCGTACTTTACGTGGAGAGTTTTTGAGGTACGTACGTGACGAGGCATACGAAATTCAGTAGAGTTTTGGCACGATGGGAAAAAGAGTAAAGGAGTGTTCAAATTTTTAACGGATTTTTCTCGGTTTGAATTTATCGAATGTGTTGTGGCAGAGAGCATCTGTACTCATTCCTTCTTCTTTTCTTTCGTTCTTCCCTCTTTTTTTCTTCTTTTTGTTTTCATTTGTGTGTGTGTGTGTGTTTTTTAACAAAGCTGTTTGACCAGCGTTTTTTAAATCTTATCTTCGATGTAGTACAATCTTTGTCGTCGTTTTTTTTTTTTTTCTGTGCGTGTATGTGCATGTAAATGCGTTCATATATATATATTTGTGCACTCGTACACACGCATGCACACAAAAATGTTTTTAGAAATTAAAAAAAAAACTACTTTTATAATATTTTTTTAAGTATGAGATAAAAATAAACTTACAAATTAATTAAAGTATTAGAAGATACATTTTTTTCTGTGCGTGTGTGTGCATATAAATATTCGTGCACTCGAACACTTGCATGCACTCAAAAAATTGTTCAAAAAATTAAAAAAAGATTTTATAATTTTTTTTGAAGTATGACATGAAGATAAACTTAAAAATTAATTAAATTACTAGAAAATTTTTATGTGCGTGTGTGTGCATGTAAATACGTTCGATATACATATATATATATATATATATATATATATATATATATATTTGTATTCCAAGCGTACACAAACATGCACTCAAAACAAGTTTTAGAAAATTAAAAAACGTTTTGTAATTTTTTTGAAGCATTAGATAAAAATTAATTAAAGTATTAGAAGATAAAAAAATTTGTGTGTGCATATAAATACGTTCAAAATATAAATATTCGTGCACGTGTACACATGTATACACTTAAAATAAATTTTAAAAAATTAAAAAAACGTTTTATAACATTAGATACAAATAAACTTAAAAATTTATTGAAGTATTAGAAGATAAAAAAATATTTTTCTGTACGTGTGTGTGTGCATGTAAATACATTCAAAACATAAATATTCGTGCACTCGGACACACGCATGCACTCAAAAATCTTTTTAGAAAATTAAAAGACATTATATCATTTTTTTTTGAGGCATGAGATATTTCAATATATATATATATATATGTTATTCGTGCTCCAAGCGTGCACACTCATGCGCTCTAAAGAAATTTAAAAAAAAAAAAGGTTTTATAATTTTTTTTGAAGCGTTAGATAAAAATAAACTTAAAAAAGTAATTAAAGTATTAAAAGATAAAAAAATTTTTTATGTGCATGTGTGTGCAGGTAAATAAGTCCACAAAATATATATTCGTGCACGTGTATATATGCGTGCACTCAAAAGAAATTTTAGAAAATTAAAAAAAACACGTTTTGTAATTTTTTTTAAGCATTAGATAAAAATTAACTAAAGCATTAGAAGATAAAAAATTTTTTTCTGTGCATGAGTGTACATATAAATACGTTCAAAATATAAATATTCGTGCACTCAAACACACGCATACACTCAAAAATATTTTTAGAAAATTAAAATAATAAAATGTAACATAAATAATCGGATTTTAAATTGAAAATAATTTTTTCCAGTTTATTGCAAAACACAATATTGTTTTCTAATTATATCTGCAATGAAAGAAATACATTTTCTATCATTTCTCTGTTATTTACATCTAAATAAATAATTGGAGTTTCGCAATAAACTGAAAATAATTTCAGTTTTTTGCAAAACTCAAAATTTTTTTTTTCTAATTGTATTTGCAATGAAAGGAATACATTTTCTATCATTTCTCTATTATTTACATCTAAATAAATAATTGGAGTTTCGCAATAAACTGAAAATAATTTCAGGTTTTTGCAAAACCCAATATTTTTTTTTTCTAATTGTATTTGCAATGAAAGGAATACATTTTCTTTCATTTCTCTATTATTTACATCGAAATAAATAATTGGGTTTTGCAATAAACTGAAATTTTTTTTTCAGTTTATTGCAAAACCCAATATGTTTTTCTTATTGTATTTTTAATGATAGAAATACATTTTCTTTTTTATTTACATTTACATAAATAATTGGGCTTTGCAATAAACTGAAAATAATTTTTCAGTTTATTGCAAAATCCCTTTTTTTTTTTAATTGTATGTGCAATGAAAGCAATAAATTTTCTTTCATTTCTCTATTATTTACATCTAAATAAATAATTGGGTTTTGCAATAAACAAAATAATTTTTTCAATTTATTGCAAAACCATTTTTTAAAAATTTTATTTGCAATGAAAGGAATACATTTTCTTTCGTTTCTCTATTATTTACATCTAAATAAATAAATGGGTTTTGCAATAAACTGAAAATAATTTTTTTCAGTTATTGAAAATAATTTTTTCAGTTTATTGCAAAACCAATATTTTTTCAAATTGTATTTACAATGAAAGGAATACATTTTCTTTCATTTCTCTATTATTTACATCTATATTACTCGTACACATTTATAACACATGCAAGTATGAATATGATATTAACATATGATATCAACATTAACATATGCAACGGATAAAGCATTAAAAAAAAAGATTAGATTAGATTTTATGAATAATGAAATCGTAAAAGAATTTTTAAGTTTTATGTAGAATTGGTAGATATCAAATTGGCTACTTAGAATATCTATCTTAAAGGATGTAATGTTTGTATTCATTTCTTATCACTTAAAAGTCATAAAACTGAAAGATATATCTGTATATTTTTATATGGTGGTTTTATGACCATAGTTTTATGTGGCAAGAGGCAAATAGGTTAAAAGAAGGGCACACTATTTTTACTCATTAAATAGACCTCAATCAGTTTATGAAACAAAATAAAAATGTCGTGAACAATTTGATGAGCATACATTTTAATCAATCTAAATTTTAAAAATTATTGATAATAAATACTTTATTTACTAGCTATAAAAAATTATGCCAGAAATAACATTGATTGTTTATCAGCCATATTTTCTGTTGTACAATTAATTAATTTTTGTTTAAGGCCAACTAATTGATCTCAATTTATCTATATCATTAAAAAATAATTTTTTGTTATTATCTTTTTGAAAGTTTTATGTGATAATAGATAATTTGGGATTTTAAAGCAAAATTGGTTGATTTATTGATTTGTTTAATATCTTATCATATACGTTTTTATAACAAGACTTTATTTATGGGAATTTTTTTAATTTAGTGTATTTTTCAACAGTATTGTGTTTGCTGAAAAAAAAATGTAGAGGGTCATGGAAAAAATATATTTGTGAACTAAAGGGTGGTGGATGGTGTTTTTTTTAATTTCAAAACATTCTTTTCATTCTGGGCTATGGATTTTTTTTCTGTAAAACGTATCTTTTTTAAAATCTAATTTTTGAACAATAGTTTTATGTAGGGCTTTAAAAAAAAAGAAACTGATTTTCTTCTGTAAGTCTTTTCTAAATAATCCACTTCTTAACAGTTCTATACTGTGTGAAATGAACTATGTACTAAAGTCATATAATTAATATTTATCTGGAATTGGAATATAAACGTTTATCCATGTTTTTATTAATAATTATAAATTACTGGAAATTTTAAAACACATTTCGATTGCTGGTTGCTACAGGAAATTTAGCTTTAGTATACGAAGTTCGAATTATTTTTCTCCTTATTATTTTGCCAAAATATTCTTTTTATTTTTCCCAAGATTAGTAATTATTTTTTATTGTACAAAATTTATTTAATATTTGAATACTATTAAGTAATCGTAACATGAAATCTTTTTTATATGGATTTAATATGAATTATCTGTAAACTATGTGCAATTTTCAGTCGAATTTTTTTTTTATTTCAGCGAATAATATTAAGTAAACTTAACATGAAATCTCTACGGTTTTAATATGAATTATCTGAAAACTATGAGTAATTTTCAGTCGAATTTTGTTTATTTCAGCGAATAATATTAAGTAATCTTAACATGAAATATTTTTTATACGGACTTTAACATGAATTATTTGGAAACTATGTGTATATTTCTGTTGATATTTTTTTTTATTTTGGCGAATAATATTAAGTAATCTTAACATGAAATCTTTTATTATACGGACTTAACATGAATTATCTGGAAACTATGTACAATTTTCAGTCGAATTTTTATTTTTATTTTAGCGAATACTATTAAAGAATCATAACATGAAATCTTTTCTGGTATGAATTATCTGAAAAACTATGTGCAATTTTCAGTCGAATTTTTTAATTTTATTTCAGCGAATACTATTAAGTAATCTTAACATGAAATCTATACGGATTTAATATGAATTATCTGGAAAACTATGTGCAATTTTCAGTAGAATTTATTTTTTTTTCAGCGAATACTATTAAGTAATCTTAACATGAAATCGTTTTTATACTGACTTAACAAGAACTATCTGGAAAACTCTGTGTTAATTTCAGTCAGTTCTGTCTTGGAAAGCTTACGAGAATGGCGCGCTTTCAGGCCAGAAGAAAAACGGTTATGCTAAGCAGTTCCAAATGAACTGGGACATCCCGAATAACCCTTTGGAAGGACAGTTAATTACCATAAGATACAAAACCCGATCCAGAAATCGTCAACAAGTGGAGACCTAAAAAAGCGGAGAAGAGTTGATGGTCAATGTCCTGGCGACCTTGCCTGCACGTGGATGACTCGCTGGCGCTGTGCCAGCAAGCCGGGCTTCGGTAGTACTACGTGCACGTGATGATGCCAGCAAAAACAAATGCGTAGGAGAAGCGCCCATCACGCATGCATGGCACTCGGCCATCAGTTCCACCTCGCGGCCCCATGCTGCCCCGACATGTTGTTGTCAAACAATGGCTTTTGTCAGTGGGCCGCAGTAGAGTGTTCGATTAAAAATTGATCACTGAGAGGGGCGAACACCATTAAGGAATTTTCTGATGATGATATTTCAGGTGTGATATTCAGGGCCGGATTTTCCTATAGGTTTCAGCTAGGGCCTTAAGATCAAAGGGACCTATATTCAAAATGTTAGCAAAATTAAATTTACACTATTCTAAAAACAGGAAACACTAAAACACTGAATCGAAAATAAGGAGAAATTCTACACATATGACTAATAAACAAACCTAAAAATGTATTGGTTAAGATCAACGCTTTCGGCTCATTGGGTCTGTTTGTTTGCATAGACTAAATTGCACCAAAGTATAGTTCATGCGTTCAATTATTTGATAGAAAATATGATAGTTTTTATTGCATATTCTATTTTGGTGGGCAAAGATTTTTATTATTTGAATTTTGTTTCTTTGTAAATGTTGTGTGTTATGTTTGATTAGTTATTGCTATAGAATTTACTGTAGAATTGCTAGAGAATAAATGTCCAAATGAGTGTTCTCGACTTTTTTTTTGTGCCCCATTTTTTATAAAGATTAGTAGCAACCACAACATGTTTCATTTAACCTATTGATATTCATCTACAATGTACTGATGGGTTATAGTTATTTCGAGAATTTTTTCCTCCTCAACAGCAACTTTATGTTCCATTCTAACTTATGTATATTGACAATGAGTATTACAAAAAGGATGCAATGACAGCTTTAGCAACATACTCCGTCATCATCTTATATCTAGTGTAAATTTTTTATCTTTGTCTAATGCAGCTGGCAAATACATAGACAGTTATCTTTATGCCATAAGCAAGAACTGCACCGCTGTTATTCATTTAGCACTACCCAGGGGGCTTGTGTATCTTGCAGATATGCTACGGATGCCAGTAACACCACACATGCAACGCTCTATGATCCTATTAGTCCAGGACCTACGGTTTAAAGTGGATTCCGAACCACTACAAACATCCATGGCACCTTCTGCGGTCGAACCCGAAACCTGTGGTAATGAGCGCCAGAGCGATAGCCACTCGGCCATCAGGCCCGGGCATCTAGTGTAGATAATTTTATTGTCTCGTGCAAACAATTATGAACCAATTATTCTTAGAGAGACATCCATCCAGATAGGCACTTCTAAAGTTCTGCTAAAGTTCTTCTCCGTCATTGGAGAATGATCCAGTTCAAGCGCCTGGCGCATAATAATTTTGATTATATATCATATTTTGAATTGCTAATTTGTACAAATTGATGAATTTAACCAGTGTCACAATGTGTGCCATTATTTAATGAAATGTATTTTATCGTTTTGATTTTATTACTGCTAAAAGTTTGCATCAAATTATTAACTTAACTTATTTTTGACATTAAATTCACAATTTTAAATTTAATCCGTTTAATCCGTTATAAATGTTAATGTTAATATTCTTTGTTCTAAAATCTGTATATACAAGCATTTAGGCAAGTTTTATTAACAATTCAAATTAAAATGTGTTGACAAATGCCGAGGATTCAATTATAAGAGAGCAGATGGTCAAATCATTAAATAGAAGCATTTAATTACAACGAAAAATAAATACATTAATGGATTTCTTATTTTTCTTTTCTTACACAATTGCTTAGAATAATTCTAACTATTTATTTTACAATACGATGCGTTGTTGAATAAATGCTCGTGATGTTGATGTTAATGCGTGTTGATGATGAGCTGGATAATGATGTGTTGTTTAATAAGTTGGATCTCGAGGTCATCGACCTTTATGAAATGGTGTTGATTAAAATTGCCATTGTTGTTTGGTTCGCAGTTGAAACAATTAGCACAGGAGTGGCCAACCCAAATGATCTTGCGGGCCACTTGGGAAATGCATCCTAACTCCGTGGGCCTCATAAACAATTATATATCCCCATATTAGATTTAGACCCACTATAGACATTTTTTTTGAATGAGTTATTATTTTTGTGTTTACTATTATTCTTAAAACATAGATAATATAATAATATTGATACTAAACGCACATTGTAAAGAAATAGATAACACTAAAAATGAAATATAAAAAATATATAAATATAAATGAAATAAAAAAAATCAAATCATTAAAAAATATTTATTTTACTTGTGCGATATTTGTTTGTCCACTCTTTCATTTAGCTTTCTCAAATCGATCTCAATTTGGGTATTTGCGCGTCGTAATGGGTGTTGTAGGTTGGCGTCCGTTATGTTTGAGCGTGTTTTGTGTTTGGTGAATTTCATTTTAGAATAAAACGATTTGCAGGTGTAAGTTGAACTAAAAGCACAAACAACTTCACCTTAGAGTTTCGTTTGCTGTGCTATTAACAATCAACTGTGCTTGTCCATTGATGGTCACTAAGTCACTGAGGTCACTTCAACTGAAACAGAACCTGTTAGAATTAGATGTACTAAGATGCGTGCGCATCATGGGTTCGCAGAATATAATTTAATTATTCTGTGAACTCATAACCGTAAACTCATAAATAAAACTGGCAATATCCGTCATATATTAGCAAGAGTAGGGGCCTGAATGGCCGAGTGGCTAGCGCTCCGGCTCTCGGTACCACAGGTTTCGGGTTCGAGTCCCGGCGGTGCCATGGATGTTTGTAGTGGTTCGGAATCCACTTTAAACCGTAGGTCCCAGTCTAACACGATCGTAAAGCGTTGTGGAGAGTGACATATTAAAAATAAGGAAAAACTAACTGTTCATATATGTAGTGATTAGGGGATTATAGTCCTTGTTGCTTCACATCCCCATATACCACTTCATTCATCGCAAGAGTATTATTTTAAAATCAAAGTTAATTATTTTCATAATTTCGACAAAAAAAAAAACCTTAAAAAAAAAAAATAATAATAATAAATAAATTATAAAACGTTTCTTAATTTCTAAAAAATTTTTGAGTGCATGCGTGTGTTCGAGTGCACGAATATTTATTTTTTTTAATACATTGGTTTTCACTACTTTGGCCATTATCAAATAAATATATTTTGTAAAAGCTATATTATTTCCAATATAATATTATTCAATATATTCTCTTTTCCTGTCAATTTTTAAGACCATATGACTTTATTAATTTAATTGGACATGCTCCCAGTAAAAGCCATATGATATGTTCTTAGATCAGGGGTGGCTAACCCGTGCCCCGCCTTGAATATTTTTCTGACTCGTGAGATTTATCATTAAAAATATATTTATATCCCAAAATATATTTATTTTATAATGGCCAAAGTAGTGAAAACCAATGTATTAAAAAAGTACATTATGTGAACATCCATATATTCATAAGCTAAAAATCTCGCGGGCCGGAAAAATATTCGAGGTGGGTCGCGGGTTGGCCACCCCTGGTTTAAACCGATATTTGGAAAATTTATGCATTTTTAAAAGTATAACGGAAAATTTTCTCACATTTGTTCCTACTCTGAGATAAAATGTAAGTATCAGAGAGCAGATGTGTCCGGTAGGACATTTCGAAAATCTGTGCATTTTTAGAAACTGCAACGGAAAATATTATCCCCCCTTCCTTCCCTCCAGGCTTTACTGAAAGAGAAAGTTCTAGAGAGCAAGCAGATGTACCAAAAAAAAATTCGAAAATCTATGGCTGAGCGGAAAAGCTATGGCCTTGTTCCACCTGACCATTGCCACAAGGCTGAAATATGGCGTCAATTAAAAAAACATTTCACTACGTGGATGGTGTGCAAATGGAACGATTTTGTAGCACCAAACGATACAACTCTGTCATCCATTCCTCTCTCCCTCAAACAAGAAAAATCGTTCTGCAACTGTCATTTTTTTTTCTTCCTTTTACTCTTGAAGGGAACACGAAAAACATTAATCGTTTGATGTGTTGCAGGGATGGCCCTTTTTTTTGTTCTTTTTTGTTCTTTTTTTGTTCTTTTTCTTTCTTTATTTTCTCTTTTTTTATATACATATATATATTTATTTTCAATGGGGCCCGTTTGTGACAAAAGGTTCAAGCAGGTCCTTCTGTGGGGGAGGGTAGGGAGGGGGTGGGGTGGGGTGGAAGAAGGGAGTTGAGTGAGGTTCGAGATAACGAATTATTTTCATTTCGTGCCATGGAAAGTTAAGTAAAAAAAAAAAAAAAAAGAAAGAAAGGAAAAAGAAAAAGTAGGAAAAAGAGAAGAGAGAGAGAGAAAAAAAAAAATCGTTCCACCCACCCCCCATTTTGGGGAGATTCGTGACAATCTGTCTTTTTCACTCCGCGTTCCATTTGCTTCGAGTGTCTTTTTGCTTGAGGGAAAAAGAGAAAATCGTTTGGAAAAAAAAAAAAAAAAAAGATGGGGGGGAGGGAGGTAGAAGATGAAGAAACTGTTTTATATCTGTTGCCGAGTGCTATTGGGGCCCTAAGAAGGGGGACCTTGGAGCCACGCGAGCTACATTGGGGCCCCCTCATCGCGGCACACAGGCACCCACATAGAAATTGCCCCAAGTGCCCTGACCTTGAGAAGTGGATGAAATGTTTTTACTTTCATCTGTACTTATCCATTGAAAGCATTTTTTTGCCCCCTTCTGGAATGGATCCCAAATCATCTTTTTTTTTTTGTCGTCTGACAGAGGATTACAGAAGGTTCTTGACGTCAGACGATTTTTAACTCAGTCGCGTAAAATTTTGGGAATATTGACATTCAGCGTAAGTAATAATTTCCTTAAAATTGAAATTATTTTCAATGGGATAACCTAATTAATATCTTGAGGATATATATTAAAGTTGAATTTATTCCAGAAAAAAACTAAACTCACTTACGAACTTTGAATCTTTCATTAACCAATGTAAAATAATTCTTCAAAATATAATTTGATGTTTATATGTTGTATATTACAGTAAGTACATTTTATACTTTACGGTTAATAAGGCATCAGTATAATTAGTATAAGATTAATTTGGCTGTGAGAAAGTGCCTAATTTGTTTCTATTTAAAATATTCCACCCCTCTCAAAATAAATAAATACATATCAAGATTGCCTATTTATTTGAAAAAATTGATTACAATATACACTTGTTAAAATTAGAAGAAATTTACTCACTAGATTTTATGCATCTAAACTAGGGGTGGCCAATCCGCGGTCCGCCTTGAATATTTTTCCGGTCCGTGAGATTTATCACATTTTTACAAAATATATTTATTTTATAATGGCCAAAGTAGTGAAAACCAATGTATTAAAAATTCATTATGATATGAAAATTCATTATGATCCATATATTCAAAAATTAACTGTCGAAATTAAGAGAAAAATTAATTTTGACTTTAAAATAATATGTATGCAAATAATATATGACAGATATTGTGTGTTTTATTGATGAGTTTATAGTTATGAGTTCGCGCGCGCATTTTGGAACATCTAATTTAACAGATTCTATGTTTCACTTTGAGTGACCTCAGTAACATAGTCACCATCAATAGACAAGCATAGTTGATTGTTTATAGCAGAGAAAACCAGACTCTTAGTTGAAGTTGTTAGCGCTTTTGGTTCAACTTACACCTGTGAATCGTTTGACCCAACACAAAACACGCTCAAACATAACGGACGCAAATACAAAACACAAAAACAAATACGGACGCAAATACCCAAATTGAAATAGATTTGCAAAAGTCATATTACGGTTTAAATTATAAATAAATAAAAAATATATTTATTTTCACATTATTAATAAATTAAATATCGACTAAATACATATTTTCACTTATTTAAATTAAATGTTGGTTATTTTAAATTAAATTCTGACTAATAATATGTATTATAGTATACACTTAATATGTATTATTTTTAATATGTATTATAGTAAAATACGTATTTTCGCATTTTAATAAATTAGCATCTTATAAATCAACGGCTAACAGAAAAAAAAAAATCGATCAAAAATTAAAATGAGAGCAATCTTAATTCAGTTTTTTATCTTCTAAATTACCTCGGGAATCTCTGTCCCATATTATGGGGAGGTAAAAAAAAGTAAAATGTACTTTTAATGACGGGCATTAAGCTCCTTTTAGGAAGACGTTATTTTGATTGTAGTCATTTTATCTACATTAAGAAAATTCCTTTAGATTCTTTTGCAAAATAGCTTTGCGAATTTTTTAAACAATTCTCTGATATTTCAAGTAACAAATCTTTAAATATTAGTTATTGGTTCGATGTAAAATTGTATCGAAATGCTACACAAAATGCATTGTTTACAAAATACATTTACAAAGTAACACATGCATTTTTTTACTCATCGCATTTACAATGTACCACATGCATTTTTTTTTTTTTTACACATTTTTTTATTACAGGGTTTCGTAACTATTTTATAACGGATTGCAAATGTTTAGCGAAAAATGGGAAAAGAAAATATTTCTTGCAAAATGGCTTTGCGAACTTTTTGACATCAATATTTTCTGATATTTCCAAGTTAGTAAAATTGAATCGAAAGGTAACCAATACATTTTTTACACATTACAATTACAGGGTAACACATACATTTTTTTACACATTACAATTACAGAGTAACACATACATTTTTTTAATACAGTGTTTCTTAACTATTTTGTAACGGAATGCAAATGTTTAGCGAAAAATGGAAAATGTTTCTTGCAAAATAGTTCTGAGAATTTTTACATCAATATTTCTTGATATTTAAAGTAAGAAATCTTTTAATTATTGGTTCGATGCAAAATTGTATTGAAAGGCAACAAATTCATTTTTTTACACATTATATTTACAGAGTAACGCTTGAATTTTTTTGGACATTTTTTGTTACAATGCTTCTTAACTATTTTGTAACGGAATGCAGATGTTTGTCAAAAAATTGAAAATATTTCTTGCAAAATAACTTTACGAATTTTTTGACATTAGTATTTTCTGATATTTCAAGTAACGAATATTTAAATATTAATTATTGATTCGATGTAAAATTTTATCGAAATGCAAAACAATACATTTTTTACGCATTGCAATTACAGAGTAACTATACTTTTTTAACCATGTTTTTAATACAGTGTATTTTAATTATTTTGTAACGGAATGCAGATGTTTAGCGAAAAAATGGAAAATATTTCTTGCGAAACAACTTTGCGAATTTTTTGACATCCGTACCTTTTGATATTTAGTTAAGATTAGTTATTAATTCCATGTAAAATTGAATCAAAATACTAATGCCCTAATACTCACCACTGAGGCACGAGTCTTGCAAAAAAGAAAAAAAAGTGGCATAACTATTAAAAAAAATTTTTTGCAGCTGCATTTTATTTCATGTACTGAATATTTTTTGTGTTGGCCTTTTTTATAAAAACCTTACAGAATGAACCACAAACTTAGGTTGCGACATTTTACTTTTAATATTTATTGTTATTCTAATGCAGCTGGTATTAAGAGACAGTTAATCTTTATGCCATAAGCAAGGGCTGCACCGCTGTTACTCGTTTAGCACTTTCCAGGGTGCACGAGTAGCTTAAAGGCATGCTATGGACGCCAGTAACACAACCCCCGCAACTGTCTAATATCATATTAAATCGGGACCTACGGTTTAAAGTGGATTCCGAACCACTACAAACATCCATGGCACAGCCGGGATTCGAACCCGAAACCTGTGTTATTGAGTGCAGGAACCCTAGTACCCGGGGAGGGGGTTGTGTCCTACGCCCAGCGCTTTAAAGTCATATTAGACCGATACCTGCTGTTTAAAGTGGATTCCAAACCACTATAAGCATGGGGTCACGTGTGGCTTGAAGATATGCTACGGACGCTAGTAACACTGCCCCCACAACACTCTACGGTCTTATGAGACCGGGACCTAAGGGTTTAAAGGGGATTCCAAACCACTACAAACATCCAATGTACCGCCGGGACTCGAACTCGAAACGTGTGGTACCGAGCGGCACAACGCTAGCCACTTGGTCATTCAGACTCCGCTTTTAATAGCGTGAAGTGAGACATATAACACATTCTCCCTCAAAGACTTATTGTTTTTTTTTTTTCTTTTTCTTTTTGGCTTGGATTCATTAGAAAGAAAAGACATTTTTTAAAAAATTGACCACGGATCAGCCAACCCTATGGCAAAATTTATTACTCATCGCCTTAGCGCGATTGTAAATCAGTTCTGCGATGAATAACCCACTTACTATTAATTGAAAAAAAGAAATTTCCAACATCTCTTAGTAGTCCATTTTTAGCTGCATTCGTCATTACTTGTCATCTATTATGAATCAAACACCACGTCAAAGAGGCTGCGGTTGAAGGTTCGCTTCTGTTAACTGCCCCATTGACGGAACCCTCCCATTCATTGGCATGGTACCTCATCGTATAGCCTCGTGATGATGGATGTTGCATCCTTTCGACATCCCCATAGATGTAGCGATGTGGTAATGGATAAATAGTCATGGTGGCATGGGTTTGATTGGAAGAGAAATGATGGTTGACATCATTTGACTGATTGACGAGTCGAATTATTCATCTTTTCATTTGCAGTTTTTTTGTTTTGAAAGATTACTTATTTGTATTAATAAATCGATTTTTAAATTATTGATTTTAAGAATAAGACTGTTGAATTGCGTAAGATTACATTGACAAATCAAGATGGATTCGATTTTTGGACTGGCTAAGGTTATTAAGGAAAGAGTCTTTTAAGATGTGTGTTAAAAATCTGAAATATAATCTATCATGCAAAAATAAAAAAAAGCAGCAAAACCATTCATATTAATCTTTAAAAATGGTAATTTCCTGAATTACCATAATCATTATGATAATTGAGGAAATTACCATTTTTTAGTGCATTAGGAAAAATGTCATATTTGAAAATTATAGGCTTGAACTACTTGACTTGATTTTTTTCTTTTTACAATAAAATTAAAGCGATCGTTAGTCTTATTGCACAACATTATTTTATGCCCGACTGGTGGAGTAGATAAAGTGCAGCAGGACCAAGATTCGTAGCCGCTGGCGGCGTTCTGGTAGTCACTCCTTCTAGAAACGATGACACTGGATGGCTATTCTTATAATATATGTCAACGCGTCTCTCATCGATAGTCATGTTACCTAGTGGAAGGGGGCCTGATGGCCGAGTGACTAGCGCTCTGGCGGTCGGTGGTTGTTTGTAGTGGTTGGGAATCCACTTTAAACTGTCGGTCCCGATCTGTTGCCCTCGTGTGCACAAGATGACCGTAGAGCGACAAGCCAAAACCAAAAAATCCTTGTGGAAGTTTTCCTGGCATTCTCCTATACGACACACAAATGCGGGACAGTTTTTCCTCTCATCATCCGTCGATGGGCTGTTTGTTTGATACATAGGTGGTACATGAGGCGCACCGATGTTCAAAGAAAAAAAAACATCATTTTTATTTATTATTAGAAAAAAAAGTCCCTTAGTAGTATATTATTAAATAAATTTAAATTGCTTTCCATTTTTAAATGTACCTATTAAAGTACATCCTAACCTGATGTGTTGTTTCTTATCCTACTTGGTTAACAGCAACATGTAGACTAAGTCCAAGAACCCATGTGGTCTCTTGGAAGGACGGCCTGGTAAAAAGCTCTGGCCTTTGGGGACAGCATGGATGTTCGTTAGTGGTTGTCAAAATGCGCATAAGATGACCGTAGAGCGACAAACCAAACCAAACCTTGGAAGGACGTAAAAAGCGGGACAGCTTCTGTTGTCCCAAAAACTCCTGAATCCTGAAAAATTTTCAAATCCTGATAATTTAAATTCATGTTTTTTAATTTATTTTTTTCTTAGTTATATGTAAGAATTTTAGATTAACATGTTTCAATACGGTGATACACATATAAAGCTAAAAAAATATTTGTATTAATAGATATTTGTATTATTCATAAATTCTTTGATTTATTTTTTTAAGGAAAACATAATTCTTTTATTTCAATTATAATTCTTTTATTTCAAATTTTTTATTCAAATTTTGAATTTAATTTAATTCATTTTTTACATTAATAATTTTGTAATTCTTTACTTAAGATTTTTTTAATGAAATGTTATTTTAAATTTATTATTCTATTATTGTATTAAAATGATTTTCAAATCTTAAAAATCTTATTTCATATTTTTAATTTTTTTTTCTTTTTGTTTATTAAGAATTTTAAATTAACATGTTTCAATACAGTGATACACATATAAAGCTGATAAATATTTGTATTAAACTTTATTTGTATTATTCATAAATTTATTTATTTTTTTAACGTAAACGTAATTCAATGAAACTTTAGTTTGTTAAAAAATTAAATGTTTAGCTAAAAATAGTAATTATTTAAAATCATGAATTTAATTTGATTCATTATTTATATTAATAATTTTACAATCGTAATTCTTTGAAAAATCCTTAAATATGGCAACCTTTCATTAATTTCCTTAATCTTACTGTAGGAAGGAACGTAGAACTATTATAGATCTTGACTTGACCAAACTTGAACATGTCCAAACATGAGTCAGTTTGTTCAGGCACTCACCTGTATTTTCGAACACTTATTTTCCGCCTTCACCCTGCCCCTCCCAGAGTTGATGTTCCCCCTTCGAGATTCTAAACCACGTGACCACAATTACCGACCCGCGAGGACTTGCCCAAACGTAAATCACATGTGACCAACCATAATCTGCAATCTCGACTTTCCTTTACATCGTTCCTTTTTGTGCTCGGAATTTTCTTTTTTCTTTTTCTTTTTGATCTTCTTTTCATCCCTAGTTAGAATTGTGTTCGACTTGTTAATCGCTCGCGATACAAATATTTTCTTTTGTGCCATATTTTGACCTTGAGATGTGAAACGGATTCGATATGTTAACTCAGATTCAACGCTGTTTCCGTACTATTTACGTAATTATTTGCGTTAACTGTAGTAAATTTAAATATCATTTTATGTTAAGTACGTACATAATTTGGGGTTTGTATCAAACATATTCTTGAGATTTTATTACGTTTATTTGTATATATATATATAAAATCAGCATATCTTACGAATTTTATATCTTAATTGCCAAAAATACTTAAAAAAGCCAGCTATCATAAAAAAATAAAAAACTACAGAATTCTAAAGGATTTTCTTTTCTTGAAAAATCTGTCTTTACTGTAATCAGACAATCTTTTAGTGATGATGATTTTACATGTTAATTACATAATTATTTTTGGTTTTTTTATTTAATTATATAATTATTAACGCGGGGAAAAAATTTAAATAAATATTATATTTAAAAAAGCTCGTGAAATAAATTTGTTTGTTATCTCACTTGGTCGACAGCAACGTCTAGACCAAGTCCATGAATCCGTGGTTTCTCATAGAAGAATGGAATGGGGCTTCTGTTGTGATGGAACACCCGTAGGTAGAAGGTCTATAAGCTATCGTAGGTCTTTTAAGCGGTACTGCCCCGCATGTACGTATTGTATGAAAGAAAATCCGGAAAACTCCCTCCAGGCATTTCGACTCACGAGGCAAGATGCTGAACATCCCAATCTCCACTGAGTCTCCTCGTGTTTTGAAACAGTGTCTACAACAAAGGCGAAGTGAACCTCCACCTAATGCTTACCCGCGGCGCACGTTGCACATAGTGCGATTCATGATTTTAAATCATGTATTCGCAAACACCTGATGAGTTATAGGATTCTAAATGGGCACTTCCGAAATTTAAGTCCGTCGAATTTTTTTATGTGGGATTGGTTTTGTGAAAAATTGTTTCCGTCAGATGTTTGTACTAATATGTAAGGTTGGTTTGGTTTGTCTCTCTGCAGTCATTTTGCGCACACTTTAGGCTAATTAGATCAGGACCTACAGTTTAATGTGCATTACGAACCACTCACAAACATCCATGCCACCGCCAGTATTCGATCCTAAAACCTATGGTACCAACGACCAGTGCCCTAGCCGATTGACCGTCAGGTAAATCTTTCAGGCCATCATCATAAATCTTTTTATATCATCCTGATATGAAAGAGTTGAATACTCATATCACAACTGCTACTATACCAGAACTTCTCAGATGCTTATCAATATATGGCATGAAATAATAAAAAAAAAAAGGCTAACCTTGAAAAGTATTATTAGCAGTTAATTAATCTTGCATTGTAATGGATTATAAGTTAGTAAATTCACTTCCTTTCTTTCTTTTTTTTACGTTTTTACGAATGAGTTTCATGTATTCATTCCTGCATATTCATATCCAAATTTTTATCTTTTACTTTTTCTTTTTAATTCTTCTCTTTGCTTTTATGTTAATGTAAAATACAAACTTCTGATAACGTAAAATTCCTTGTTTAAACCAGATTAGTTCTTTCCTTAAATCTTCAGCTGCAGATTGATGAGTTATGGTACTCTAAATGGGTACTCCCCGGATCTAAGTCCGTTGGATTTTCTCATGGGGGGGTTATGTGAAAAATTGTTTCCGTCTGATGTACTAATGGTAGGAATATATAAGAATATACATTCAGATGCATGCAGAATATACATGCAGATTCAATTCTTACATATTTGTACTAATATGTAGGAATTGGATCTGTCTTATCACAATTGCTACTATACCAGAACTTTCACCTGGCCAACTGATGGCTAATTGACTATCGCTCTGACTTTTGGTACCACAGGCTTCAAGTTTGAATTCTGGCAGTGGCAGGATATTTGTTAGTGGTTCGGAATACTCTGGCGCTTGGTGTCACAGGTTCGGGTTCGATTTCTAAAGTTTTTCTTAAGTATTATGATTTCATTTTTCGAATGTCCCATATACATGTTTTTTAAAGTAATCTTTTTGATTAGGTATTATATGAATATCGAGGATGGCCGAGTGTTTAGCACTCTGGCGTTCGGTGCCACTGGATTTGGGTTCGAGTTCATGAATGTTTGAAGTGGTTCGGAATCGACGTTAAACTGTAGATTTCGGTATAATTAGTCTAAAGTGTGAAAAAAAAAATGACCGTTGAGCGACAAACCAAATCTCGGATTCTTTTCAATATAAGGCATAAAAGGAAAACCTTGAAAAGTGTTACTAGCAGTTCGGGAATCTCGCATTGAAATGTAAGTTAGTAGAGTCGCTTTCTTTTTTGTCATGTCCACATTCCTGCATATTCATATTCAAAATTTCTGTCTTTTACTTTTTCTTTTTTAATTCTTCTCTTTTGCTTTATGTTAATGTAAAATACAAACTTCTGATAACGTAAAATTCCTTGTTTAAATCTGATTAGCTCTTTCCTTGATTCCACACCTGCTATAGCAGGAATTCTTTCAAAAGATTGAGAAATCCTTTAAAACCGGAATTCTATTTGTATCTGCACCGTCTGTGAAACATTGTATCTTTTGACGATAGTAATATGACGGATGGGACTTCAGTCTCTGTCGCGAAATGCATTCATTTACGGACTTCTGACATATTTCCGTTGTTTTAAATTTGTTTCCAGAAGCAGCAGGTGGTATTTTAAGAAACCGTAAAAAAAAAGTTGTGCCATTTAATTTTGTTCAAAATTAAAATGGATTCGATATTTTGTTTTAAATTGTAATACAAATCCGATATATGTTTTATGATATCCTTTTATTCCATCTTTTCATATTGTTATAAAATAAAGGTGATTAAATTTTTATCTCCAAATTCAAAACGGTTAAAAATTAAACTTGATTTTCATAAAGAAAATTAAAATTACAAAATATAGCATTTATTTTTGTTTATATTTGATTAACACTTACATCGTCCAAATCATTCTTAAATATTTGTACCTATTTAATTTTTTTTTTCACTTTAGAACACTAAGGATTAGACACACATAGACACATGCCTTTTGCCAATGAGATACATGAACACTTTGTATATTAAATCACTAAGAAATATTAGTCAGTAATACTTGGAATGAATTAACTTTAAATATTACACGTTTTATACACATTAGTAATTGCTGTATATCAAAAATCGCTTTGTAGCTATTTATTTAATTTATCCTCAGCTATCGATCTTGATACCAATCAACAAATGATACCTTGATACTTTAACAGCTATCATTCAGTAACATTTTTACAATTTTTAGATCAAATACGTATTGTTTCAACAAGCAGTAGTATGTAATAAAAATCTAAAATATTATTATGGAATTGAAATAGACTTTTAATAATTATCTAATTAATAAAATTTAAGAAATAAAGCTCTACATCTATATGCGTCCGCTATTTAATAAGAAAGCCCTCATTTGTAAGGATACGAGCTTCGCTCTCGTCGATAAATCAAATGCAACAGTGAATTAAGTTAATGAGGTGAGTTCCAGTGCACATTATTACGGATATATTTCATATTTAAATTTTTAAAAATTCTAAAATGTTTCCAGATGTTCAACGTATTCAAACGTTTACGCCGTTGTCAGTATTTTCCGATTTAATCACGGCAAAACCATGTGTGATGCGTTACATAATTTTACAAAATGACGTTGGCGTTGTTGATAGTGGTGAAAAGTACATTATTACGGATATATTTCATACTTGTTTTATTTTTTACCATTTTGCTAAATGCTAAAATGTTTCCACATATACAAACGTTTAATCTGTTATCAGTATTTTGCGAATTAATCACCCCTATGCTACGTTGCTCGTCATATATTAATCAAATGCTTCAGAGAATTATCTTAATGTTACAGTTTCAATGAGTGTCTGTGCTGAAAAGTACATTATTATGGATGTATTTCATATTTCATTTACTTTTTACCATTTCGCTAAATGTTTCCAGGTGTTCAACGTATTCAAACGCTTATGCCGTTTTCAGTGTGATACGAATTAATCACGGCAAAAACCTTTGTTACGTTGCTCGTCTTCGATTAATGAAATGCTTCAGTGAAATACTCTAATGCTACAGTTTCAATGAGTGCCAGTGTGGAAAAGTACATTATTACGAATATATTTCGTTCTTATTTTATTTTTTACCATTTTGCTAAATGCTACAATGTTTCCAGTTGTTCAAACATTTACGCCGTTGTCAGCATTTTGCGAATTCATCACGGCAAAACCCTATGTTACGTTGCTCTTCATCGACTATAAACGCTTCAGTGAATTACGTTAATTCTACAGTTTCAATGAATGCCAGTGTTGAAAAGTACATTATTACGAATATATTTCATACTTAGTTTATTTTAGAACATTTTGCTGAATGCTGAAATGTTTCCAGATGTTCAACGTATTCAAACGTTTACGTCGATGTCAGTATTTTGCGGATAAATCACGGCAAAAATCTATTACGTTGTTCGTCATCGATTAATCAAATGCTTCAGTGAATTATATGAATGCTACAGTTTCAATGAGTGCCGGTGTTGAAAAGTACATTATTACGGATATATTTCATACTCATTTTACTTTTTACCATTTTGCTAAATGCTAAAATGCTTCCAGATGTTCAAACGCTTACGCCGTTGTCAGTATTTTGCGAATTAACACGACAAAGCGCTATTGTACGTTTCTTGTCATCGATTAATCAAATGTTTCAGTGATTTATGTTAATGCTGCAGTTTCAATGAGTGCCAATATTGAAAAGTACATTATTACGGATATATTTCATACTTATTTTACTTTTTAACCATTTTGCTAAATGCCAACATGTTTCCAGATGTTCAACGTATTCAAACGTTTAACGCCGTTGTCAGTATTTTGCGAATTAATCATAGCCAAACCTTATGTTATATTTTACAAAATTACGTTGTTGGCGTTGATAGCTAAACATGTCAAAGACATGTTGAGAAATGTGTGAAAACTGGATGTAATCAATTTATACATTTGACATTATCTTTTTCCTTATGTAAATCTAAGTTTGCTTTTAGTCTTTATTATAAAACTGGTGGGGTTTTTTTTTTATTTATTTATTTATTTATTTTTTTTTTTTACGTAATATTATCTGTTAATTTTTTTGGTTTATGTATGGAAAGGGAAGGAAAGTAAGATAGATGAGTTTGATCGGAGTATATATATTTTTTATATATATGTATATTGTAGAGATGTATCTTTCATTTAAAAAAACATGTATTAAAAATAACAATTTCCTCTGTCAAATAGGAAACTTTGTATCTTTTGCTAAGATAGATCGATTTTTAATACCTACCTCTGAAGTTCCTTTTTATCTGAGACCTGCACACAATTCTTCCACTTTCTATTCGGCCAATCCTATTTAATATAACCCAAAAAAACTCCTTTAGCAGTTGCACCTGATTCGTAGAAATAAGAGAGATTGAATAATGAACATAAAAAAACGGTGGCGTCAAACTCCGTAATGTTCTAATAATTACACGATGCTTATTATAATCACTAGGGGGAGCTGCTCGCCTTGACATTGCCGGAAGAAGAACCCTTCCCTGACCTTCGTTCCTCCGCAGTCAAGGTTACAGTTCTAAATGCGTGGCACTGAATAGAACTATCAGAGCGTGAGCTAATAGTGCTTCTCATTACAAAAAGCCTCGTTAGTTGCGGAGATATCTGCTTAAATAAACCACACATTTGTTTGTCTTAATTGACCCGTCGTGAGTTTCATGCAGCCTGTGTATGTGTGTGTGTGTGCTTTTTCATTTCAGCTGCATGAATGGTAGGATAATTATTGAAAGGTGCTATTAGTGTATTATATTGGAGGTAAATAGTATTTGATAGCTATCTGATGAAATGAAAGGGCAATTGGAGATGAGAGCATTTGATATGCCGTATTTTTTGTGTAGTACTTTGCGTAGCTTATTAAATAATTGATATCAGTTTGTTTTTAACTTTATATATATATATACAGTCCAGTCTCATTAATGTGACCACCACCTACTTTTGACGTCAACGTGAAACAACCAATCACAAAAGGCAGGTGGCAGCACATTGCAGTGGAGTGTATATAAAGGATGTCCTAGGGCAGGGGTCTCCAAACTACGGCCCGCCAGTATCATCAATCCGACCCGCGAAAGCGAATAGCTTATTGTTGCTATAATAATTTGGATAAAAAAATACATTAAAACACTAGAAATTATAGATAATGGCAGAAAAATTAAAACGGTTGTGGCCTTTGGTACTTACTGGAGTAAACAGTATGGCCCTAAGGCTGGAAAGTTTGGAGACCCCTGTCCTAGGGCATCGGAAAGCATTTCAATCGTTAATTACCTTGATCGAATTACAATCGGTCCGCGCTGCCAAAGGTGGTTATTCTGGCTTTTGCAGGTGGTCACATTAATGTGACTGGACTGTGTGTGTATATATATAACAGTAATATAACATGTATAACAGTAATATAACATGTATAACAGTAATATAACATGCATAACAATAGCATAGCATGTAACAGTGATAAAGCATGTATATTATAGTATAGCATTTATAACAATAATATAGCATGTATAACAGTGGTATAACATGCAGCAGTAGTAAACAAATGCAAACATGCATAACAGAAAACAAAAGTAATACATTTAAAATTATTTAATAATTTTTAAGTAATTCGTTAGTATTATTTAATATTTTTGTTTTACTTTTTAAATAATTCTTTAGTATTATATAATTATTTATTTATAGAATTTGAAATGTTTATCTTATTTATGTAAGAAAAATTTTATTATACGAATATTGAAACATTTTATTTTTTACAAAATCTTATTTTATGAAAATAAAATGTTTCAAATGAACTATATTTTTTTATAATTGAAATATGCATTTTTTTTTCACAAAAAAGAGTATATAAATAAGACAAGTATATATATATATATATAAAACAGTTTGCAATTTATATTCCGATTCAAATAAATTTTGCATTAAACTAATGTGGTGAAATACTTTCTGAGATAATTCACTATTGAATAAACATTCCAAGACCACATATCTCAAATAATTATTTTTATTAAAAACACTATTTCCATAACACGATCACAGTGAAAATGAATACAAATCACATTCCTATAAACATTTTGGAACATCTGCCATTTACATGACTCCCCTGGTATAAACTTGCATAGCGAGCAGTGAAAGTTATCTTTCTCGCATTTTTTCTCACCCCCGGGCCTGGGAACTTGTGCCCGCTGGACAAAGGTCGAGCACCCTGCGCTCTTTTACGACCCATAAAGGCGCACAGATGGCGCACATTCTGGTGCACGACTGTTCATCCGAAATTACGTGTGGAAGAATTTACGAGCGCTGTGAATCTATTCTTCGGACAATTGTCCCCGCTCACAAAGCAGCAATCACATTAAACTTTCTCGCAAGATCTTTTGCGTGCGCAATTCATAATCTTTATTTTATTTTATTTTATTATTATTATTATTTTTTTTTGAGGGAGATGCTTTTTTTCCAAACCTGTTTTGGGTTTTGGAGGTGGGGTTAGGATGGGATGCATCTTTATTTGATAAGGGGAGAGAGTTGAATATGCATTTGTGTGTGTGCAATGGAAGGAGAATGATTTTGTTTCTTTTTTTATGTAAAAAAGAGGTTTTTTTCTTGTGCAATGGAAAATGATTTTGTGTCATTTTTGACTTTAAAAAAAAAAAAAAATAATAATAATAATAAATAAAAAATTTTTTAATCATGTGTGAACATGATGTTGTCTTGGTTAGGGCTCCGTGACGTTATCCGAAAATGAGGGCCAAGCAAATGAAACTCCGTTGCAAATTTTGGTGGAAAATGGTACTTTTGGCCCCTCAACTCTTGAAATGCTTCATGAATAACGTTAGTCTTCAGGAATTTTTCTGGAGAATTTGGCTTTTGTTCGAAGTATTTTATAGTATGGTTTTGAATCACTTTTCTTGTTTTGGATTGTGATTTTAAACATTTGTTTTCCAATGACTATAAGTTCTCGTAGTTCGTTGATCAATTCCTTCTTGAAGTTTCATATTGAGCTGTATAGTGCATCTTATTGTATTTGGAATATTTCTTTCTTCATTTATGTCTAGAATTTTCAAACTTTGATAGATTCTTTTGGCTATTAATTTTCTTTTTCAATGGAAAATGATTTTGTGTCATTTTTAATGTAAAAAAGAGGTTTTTTTTCAGGGTTAGTCTTTAAATGTGAATGTTAAGGACCAATTTTATCATTTTTTTTAATGCAACTTGCAGTACTACACTGTTATCTTTATGCCATAAGCAAGGGCGGACGGAGTAGGGTTGTCAGTCCTACATCAAACGCTCTATAGTCATATTACACCGGGACCTAGAATTTAAAGTGGATTCCGAAATAAAAAAATCCATGGCACCCGTGAGGCCCATGGCAAAGTTTTTAAATGGGGAGCCTCTCAATCCAAAATATCGCTATTGTTTTTTCTTTCTAATAAAGTACTATCTAAAGGTGCTTTTAGGTTTCCAATGTCTATTTTCTATCACAAACCTTTTCCCATGATCATTTAGTACTTTAAAATTACTCGTATCAGTAATGTACGACGAAGTCATATGTTCCAAGTCAATTTCAATCACTTCACTTTGATTTTGATTATGCATATCGCTAGTACAGGGCCTGTGGTGGCTCAGGATCCTTTTTGTCTGGGACTGCAATACCACCACTTTCAGTTGGGCTAATTTCTTCGTTTTCGCCTCACTGTTCGTTTGTTTCTTTCTCACTCTTGAAGTATGGACTTATGTTAGGTAACTTCTTATTTTTTTTTTTTTTTTTGTCTTTAAACTACATCTTTCTATTTCCTTTTTTATTTCCACTAATATGCTTTCCATTACTAGGCGTGTTATTATCTAATTTCCACCATCGAACTAATGTACTTTACGACAGATCGCGGATCCGTTGGAACAAAAAATAAGATAAAGGTGGCGCATGGTGAATCCGCGAAAAAGAGACTTCCCCGCTTTCTGTAAGTCTGATTTGGCAGGGAGAATTCCCACTTTTAATTTTGTAAGTACTTATTCGAGAATCTGGTGAATTCCCTAATAATGGTATTTAAAATTGTCTCAGAGGGAATTCCCATTAAGTACTTATTCACCAACCAGAAATTGGGGAAGTCCCTGGCAATTGGACTTATCCGTACGTAAATGTTTCTATTAGTATTACAACCAGATGCGATCTATTTTTCATACAAGTGAATACGTTCAAAATCTTGATACCCTTTTTTAAAAAAAAAATTTATCACTTTAAAACTTAAATTTATCGAATACAGAATTAATAAATTTTTCTTTAATTTGTAACATTAAACGCCAGGCCTTTCCTATAAGCATAGGCTCTCTGCTCCGACCGGTTTCCGTGGCTGTTTGCCTGTCTTGCCACCCTATTGTTACGCCACTGCTACACACATATTTTGCCACTGCTACACGCTTTAGGGTACACCAAATTACTGGGTTAAGGACTGAGATTGAATAACATTTTCAATGATTATGCATTAAAAATAATAATAATATTTATAATTGTAAAGGATATGTTCCATAACTAATTAATAATACACATGTGCAGATTTTTATTAGCTTGCTTTTTATAATTAATAGTAGTGAAAAGAATGTTTGTTAACTTATTTTTCTTAGTAAATACTATTTTTCTATTTTAAATTGATTGCTAAAATGTAGAGTTTGTAATTTTATAAATTTCTGGTCATTATTTCATAACATTGCAGCCTTTGGCGACACGCCATCATGGCTTTTTTTTTGAAATCTGAGAAAAAATTATCAGTTTTCTTTATTTTAAAAACGAAGTCTAATATATACGTTTTGTTAATACGAATAACAAATAACTATATAATTTTTAATGAAATGCATCCTTGCAGAAATATTTTTAATGAGAGGGAAGAAAAAAAGGAAAATTACATTGAGTTTAAAAAAAAGTTGAATGTTATTATTTTTTAAAGAAAAATTTAGAAATATTGCGTCAAAATGTTCATTAATACGACAAAACACACTCGGTTTTGCGCCTCCTGTAAAACTAGTTTCGTCGTCACAGGAACACTTCGACTGTGAAACAGCAAAAAAACTTCCCGCTATTGTAATGATGATGTTTCAATAGAGGCTTTGTGCTCAATTGTGCTAAATGGCCCTATTCAACAACGCGTCTTCCACGCAGGTTTTCCCATTTCTTGTTTCTTTTTAATAGTTAACGTTTACTTTTGGCAGTTTTTTTTTTATTGCTGTCCTCACTGTTATATTGCCTTAAAAATAAAGAAATAAGATTTTATGTCTTTATTTAAAGTTTTTTGACGTAGCTTTGTTCAGCAGCAACAAGTAGTATAGGGGAAAAAAAGCTTATAAATGTGTATCAATTGGATTAGCACAAAAAGTGTTAAAAGTTTGAATTGTTGAAACATTATTTTTTTGGTTTCTTTTGACATATATTAGCCTTTTTATTTATATTTATTTTAAGAATTTACTGTCGGATACAACTCAACTATGACAATGCTTTGCTGATGCTATGACAATGCTGAAGCTGCTATTTTCCTACTTTTTTTTGTTTTTCTCAAGTTTAATAAGTTTTAACTATTTTTTAGTTTGTTTTGTTAGTTTTTTTTTTTTTTTTTTTTTTCAAATTTTTTTACACTAAATTGTTATTACGTAGCTTCTGGTGTTGTTTTAAAAATCTTTTAGATTTAAAAAAATAATTTGTGAGAAAACTATTTGTGCCCGACTAGTGGCTCAGTGGTAAAGTGCGCCGCTGGTGAGCATTAGGGTTACTACTAGTACTACAACTACTGCATCGCACCACATCACAGTGCCTAGAACTAAGTTGCCCCTTTACAGTTTGGGAATGCTGTGAGTGAGAAGAAGTCTAATTGGACTCTTTGATGCTTTACAGTCATATGAGACCGGGACTTACGGCTTAAAGTGGATTCCGAGCCATTAAAAACATCTATGGCACCGCCGGAACTCAAACCTGAAACATGTAGCATCGAGCGCCAGGGCGCTAGCCACTCGGCCATTAGGCCCCGAGCATTAGTGCTGGGGTTCAATCCGCTGCTGGCATTATTGTAGACACTGTTTCGAAAAACGAGGAGACTCGTTGGCGTTTGTGATGTTCAGCTTACTGCCTCGTCAGTCGGACTGCCTGGTTGGAGTTTTCTAGGTTTTCTCCCATACGATACGCAAATGCTAGGTAGTTCAACCTAAAAGTCCTACTGGAAGACATTGCCGTCCTTCTTCAGCGACCCGGAGCCAAGTCAGACTTCTACCTACGGGTGTCCCATCACAACAGTAGCTCCCCTTTTTCCTCCATCCATGAGTAGACTACTCATGGGGCATCCGTCCCACGCTGCCGGACACTGTGGACAACATGTATTCAGTTAACAACATGTATTTCAGTTAAGCGAAAAATGCAACTGTTTGCCAAATTTTTTGTTAATGCGGTTAAGGTTTGGTTTTCGATCATCCCCGGTAGGGGTGTGTAGTGATTAGGAACCCACTTTAAACAGCATGTCTCGGTCTAATATGACTGTAGAGCGTTGGCAGTCAAGTTGACAACCCCACAGCTTAAAAAGAAAACGTCTCTTGTCCAGAAATGTGCCAGTAGGCAAACGGCCTTGGTCCATTATGGGGCTGTCGCGGCATTGAAGAAAAAGAAGAAAATTACTTCCTAACCTTATAAATCCCCATTACTGTGGAAGCGGTGGGCGGTTAGAAAATTTTATGACTAACAGAGATACAAAAGTGGGCGGTAGGTATAAAAAGGGTGACTATCCCCACATCACCTGCTTACAAACCATTTTTCATTGATACCGAACTAAACTAACTCTCTTGTGTCAGATCATAGTCCGATTGTACTCCTTCACACTAAAAATACCTATAAATGTTTGCGGTATCTACAAAAATCCATGTAAATCACTAGACGAACATTCGAACGTGTCTAGAAGTAGGACGTTTTGTTGGGCGAGACACGTCCGGAACTAAATGATTGAAAACGATTTCTGGGTGAGGAGGGAAGTTTTGCGATATGCAGTAGTTCTGTCGCCTTTATGGCATGCCACACCCCCCTCACTTCAGCAAACGATTTTTTATGGGTCATAAAGAAGGGGGCAACAAATAAGACCCTTTTCACCCTCTACTGAACGGAACGCCCCCTTTAAAAAGGATATTCTTTTCGTTACATTCCTGTTTCACGTTCGTTTTAGTTTTTTTTTTTTTTTAATATATTCTTTTAGGTATGAAATAGTCACAGAAGCATTTCTTTAAAAAAATCATCTGTTTTATTACACATATTCGTATTTCATTGCTTTTCGCTATGCTAATCTTAAACATAGGTTAGTAACTGCATAAATAACAGTGTATAGATTTCTGGGTCTGATGGCCGAGTGTCTGTCGCTCGGTGCCACAGGTTTGGTGTTCGAGTGCCAGTGGAGCTATGGATGTTCGTAGAGGTTCGCAATCCAACCCTATTCCTTAAAAAGAAAACATCTCATGTTTCTGAATGTGCCAGTAAGCAGATGGCCTTGGCCAACTATTGGGCTGCTGCCTATTGAAGAATGTATATAGAGACATATATCAGATGGAAATATATATTTTACAGAACGATTTTCTCTTAAGACAGGAAAATATCTTTATATATGTAATTCTTCTGTACATGTGTTTGTCACTGAACTCCTAAACGGCTGGACCGATTTTGATGAAATTTTGTGTGTGTGTTTGAGTAGGTCCCTGGATCGTTTAGATTTACAATTGGACGTGGTAGGTGGCGCTGCAATCGGGTTCTGCTGTACGTGTGTTTGTCACTGAGTTCCTCCTAAACAGCTTGACCGATTTTGATGAATTTTTTGTATGTGTTTAACAAGATTATGTTTTTATAATATCCCCTTTGTTGTAAGTTGCCACCAGATGGTGCTGCAGCAAACATTTCATCTTATATACACTCAAGAGCCAAATCATTATGAGCACCCCTACATTTTGCAATAAACTCGCCTGGATGACGTGAAAGGCACGTGACCAGGTGGAAGTGGTATTTAACTGATATTAAGTGGCGGTATTAATCCATGCCAAGGCGGGTTGAAGCTGTGTTGCGCGCCAAAGGTGGGCCAACTCGTTATTGACAGGTGGTCATAATGTTTGGTTCTTGAGTGTATATTTCAAACGATATCCATGAAAATTAGTATGCACCTATATTGGAACAGGGAGAATATATATATATATATATATATATATATTTGGCAGGGCAATGTGCGCCAGTCTCCTAGTATATATATATATATATATATATATATTCCTGCTTTAAGGGAAAATCGCTGTAATTTTTTATTTATTTTTTTTTTTTATAAATATTTGATCTTGAATTGTAGCTTCCTAGAAAAGTCTTAATTTAAGTCACTTTGGAGAACATTGTTGTAAAAATAATCGTTGTAATTCTTACCCAATGGAAAAAGAATAATTACCTGATTTAAAATTCGTGATTTAATAAGAACTAGTTAATCAAACATTTTTTTATATATGGTTGTCATTATTAATATATGAAATGATTTTGAGTAGTTTAGTTTTATCTGCAAGAAGCAATGCATTGGAATCCGCATTGAGGTTTTTAGCTGTCACCTTGAAGGCCGCCGTCTTTGTTCAACCTATGTTCTTTTGTTCACTATCAATGAAATATTTTATATAATACTAGTACTTAAGAATACCGAGTCTCATTGTTCTAGCTGAGCTGTACTTTGAGCATCCTGCTTCTTAACCACTGGTTGGCGGTTAACCATAGTTATGCGAAAAGCGTTAATCGTTACCAGTAAGATGGTATCAGAGTGTTAAATTTTTAACCAAAATATTAACCTTTGATCCTAAATGGTATGTCTATTGAGTTCCGTTGAGAATAGTCGTAACAATAATCTTTTATGACAAATAAATATTAATTATATATTTGTAAGTTCTCCTCTTGGACTTGGATGACTCCCTGGTTTTCAGATTAGAATCCGGTAATACATTTGTGTGAGAATCTGGTCTACGTGAAATACTTTTTAAAAATTTGTATTCGGTAATGCATGCTAGTTCAAGGTTGTGACATATTTGTATTATGTTTTTATTTATTACAAATTTTTGTTGTAATGAAACTTGAGATTTTCTGGTTATGTCTGTCCTAATTGCTGGAATGTGATATACTGTGGAGAAAATATTTATTGTTTTTTGCAATTTTCTTGTGGAGTTTTTTATAATTCTAAAATTGCAATTATCAAAGTTGTTGTTTGCCACGAAACTTGTCACTGTAAATGGTGTATTATTTTTACCGAAACACTGTGACGCTAAGTTATATGCACTCATTTCTATTATTTTATCGAAGATTGAAAATTGAAAATTTTCTTTGATGTTGGAACACTTTGTTTATTATATAACTAAGTATGTTATTAATAGCATCCATTTTATCGTATTGCATTCTGTACAATGTAGCACAGATTAGTGGTATTTCTATAAAACAAAAGCTCTTTTCCCAATAAATCGTAATTAAATAAAAGCAACTTAGATAAATTGGGAAATCTACCAAAAATATTTAAAAGTTATTATAAGTAAACTAAATAATTAAAAAAACAAATTATTTAAAAGTAAACTCGAAAAAAAAGAGTGCAGCTTCAAGAAAAGGTCGTGGTCTGTGTTTAGTAAATCTGTGTTTTATTTCTAATATAAAAAAGTAACGAACTCGTGAACAACCCCAGATTTTCAAGAGGTGACCCATTGCAAACATATGTTTCATGTTTATAATGATAAGGATGATGATGATGATGATGATGAGGCTTATTTATTATTTTTTTAGCAAAGTATAATATTAAAACTGGGAAATAAAAGGCTGTTTTATCAAATTAAAGTGCATGATTTATAATTACAATTATTGTGATTACATTTTTACTATCCATATAATTTTCTTTACTTCTTTACTATCAATATATTCTTCTTTACTATATGTATATTCTCGTTTCTATCCATATATTCTCTTTATTATTCGTGTATTCACTACTTTACTATCCGTATATTCTCTTTACTATCTTTATATTCTTCTTTATTATCCATATATTCTTTTTTATTATCCATATATTTTTTTTTACTTACTTCCTTACTATTCGCATATTCTCTTTACTATCTTTATATTCTTCTTTACTTACTTCTTTATATCCATATATTCTTCTTTACTTACTTCTTTATTATCTGCATTTTCTTCTTTACTATCTACATATTCTTCTTTACTATCCATATATTCTTCTTTACAATCCGTATTGTTTTATAAAGAATTATAATCTGTTAAAATACTTGCATTTGTTACTTGCTTGTGGGGCTTAATGAAGGTTTTTTTTTTTCTGTGCAGAGTGCCCCAGGCCGGAGAAGCGGAGGGCGGAGAGCCCGGAGTCGACGGTCTCGTGTGATAGGGCGCTCAAAGAGGCCGAGGATTCTGGAAGGCCGCCCCTGGATCTCAACGACGCCTCCTCGTGCGGGATAGACTGCACGTAGGAGACGGTAGGTTTCTTTTTTTTAAAAATGTGAAATGGATGTATTCGTAATTATTCATTTTATTCATTCATATAATATAAATTAGCTAATTTGCATAAGAAGTATTTTATAAAATAAAATAAGAGTACAAAATAAAACAATTTCAAAGAATAAATAATAAAATAGGAAGAAATTTGATTTTTATAGATAAATACATGACATGAAATAAGTGTTATACATATGTGTGTATATATATATATATATATATATATATATATATATATATTTACATATATAGAACTGTAAAAGAAAAAGAACAATATTTGAAGAAATTAAAGCAGGGAGGACCAACCCAAATGATCTTGCGGGTCACTTTGGAAATGCATCCTAACTCAGCGGGCCGCAAATAAAATTATATATCCCCATATTAGATTTAGCCATTTTTTTGGAGTGAAAAGTTGAAACATAACGAGTTATTATTTTCGTGTTTACTACTACTCTTACATGTAAACATAGACAGTATAATAATAATGATACTAAACGCACATTGTACAGAAATATATAACACTAAAAATGAAATATAAAATATATATATAAATATAAACGAAATAAAAAAAAAATGAAATCATTCAAAAATATTTATTTTACTAGTGCGATATTTGTTTCTCCACTCTTTCACTTAGCATTTGCAAATCGATGCGCGCGCATCATGAGTTCGCAGCATATAATTGAATTATTCTGCGAACTCATAACTAAAACAGGCATTATCTGTCCTGTATTCGCAGGAATATTATTTTAAAATCAAAGTTAATTTTTTCTCATAATTTCGACAGTTAATTTTTGAATCTATGGATGCACACATAATGCATTTTTTTAATACATTGGTTTTCACTACTTTGGCCATTATAAAATAAATATATGCTTTGCAAAAGTGTGATAAATCTCACGGGCAGGGAAAATGTTCAAGGAGGGCAGCGGGTTGGCCACCCCTGGTCTAGGTGTAGCTGTCTATCAAAGTGGGATAAGAAACAACAACAAGAAACTATTCGAAAATTTTTATTTACTTCATCTTAAATCCTCACTAAAGAAAATGACCAAACAAAAAATAAAACTAAATAAATATATTATATTTGAAGAAATTAAAGTATACTATGTATCAACTGGTATCAGATTTTTCTGGGGTATGGAGGTTTCCCCCTCCCCCTCTATAAGACTTCTTAACTTCTGAAACAAATGTAAATATTTGGATGCAAATAAAAAAAAAAACGTCCCATCTCATGTATATTAATTTTATTGCACTTTAATGATCAAATTAACATATTTATTGCCAGGCTAATGAGTCGGTGGACCCTTTGATGTTGGTCAGGGGGTCCCAACGTGGGTCTTACAGAAGTTGCTTGTAGAAGCAGTGTCACACGTGCAAATGATTAAAAGAGGAAAAATATTTCGTGACAGTCGTGTCGTGTACTTATTTATTTACTTTTTCTTTAAATCCAAAATGATGCCGTTGACTTTGGAGATGCAAATATTCTTGATGTTAAGAATAAAGTTTGTCTGTGTGAAGTCGTGTCTAATTAGCGAAAAATACTTTATTGGTGAATAAAGTTTAGTTGAATTATGATAAGGTATGTAACTATGGCTCTAGACCAGGGGTGGCTAACCCGCTGCCCGCCTTGAACATTTCTCGGGCCCGTGAGATTTATCACATTTTTATAAAATATATTTATTTTATAATGGTGAAGTGTGAATACAGCTGTTTTTGAAAGCTGATTCAGTAATTTAAAGTTAGACAAAGGCAACAAAAATTTGAAAAATATTTATCTCCCTTTCATGTCCCCAGAATATCTCCAAATGACGGGTGACGGCAATCGTTTGACTTACATTGTAACATTGGATTAAAACACATTTTTGAAACATCACAATCAAAAGTAGATTTTTATGTGGATTGTGGATTTGGATCACGTGGATTTTTGTGATAATAAAAATAACAACAAATTTCGTAAAATTAATGTCGTGAGTACTTTGATTTAAGTTTTATTTTGTTTCTTTGAAAATAAACATAAAAAAAAAAATTCACATTTTTCATTTTTCTTCTTATTTTAAAATAATAAATATGCATTAAAAATTGATTCAAATTCGTTACAATTATTCAATTTATTTTTTAATTGATAAAAATTAATTCGTTCAAATCAATAATAAACCTGCAAATCGCAAGATAAATCGTGTGCTTATAAAAAAAAGAAAAATTCAACATTATTTTTTTCCAAGTTTTTTTACAAAAATTACAAAATCGGAAAAAAAAAATAAATAAATAAATAAATATTTTTATTTATTTTTTAAAATTTCTTTGTTAATTTTCTTTTGATAAAAATTTAATACAGTTACAGTTGACATACATTACAGTTATTAGAGAGTTTTTGCATACCGTATGTTAGTTACCGTAGGACGTCCGTTAGCTTTTTCTCCCTAGCGCGCATGCTCAGTTTCCTATGAGCATGCGCGCTAGGGAGAAAAAGCTAACGGACGTCCTACGGTAACTAACGTACGGTATGCAAAAACTCTCTAATATTTAACGTGCCAGGATTTAACAGGATTTTTTTGCCCATAAAATGCCGCGCAAGATGAAACCTCAGTTAAGTTTGCCTTAACATTTCGAACACAGCCGATCGACACAACATTTCGAATACAGTTACAGTTAATTTTTTCGTAAAATTTAATACGAAAAAAAACTACCCAACTGTATTCTAAATTATATCAGTTTCCCAATTAATTTTCTCATCTCATGGTGGGGAAAAAAAAATAATAAATAAATAAATAAAAACACCAAACGATATGAGAGATAAATCTCGAAGAGATAATTATACTACTAATAATAAAGAAATAAAAATTATTTAACCAATCTATTAGTTATATTCTTTTAAGCAGACGCGATAAATAAAAAAAATGGAAGCCTCTATTGTTCGAATGTATTTCAAATTGATAAAAATCGTTTAGGTAAACCAGACGCATTGTTCTTTCGTGTCGCGAGGATACAATCCAACGATCGACGAACCCCTCATCCCTTGATTGATCGAGTTGGAAAAATTAATAAGATTTAGAAAAAGAAAAAGAAAAAAGAAATAATAATGAAGAAGAAATGACTCCGTGAAAAACAGGCAGAAAAAAAGAAAATAATAAATGGAAGAAGAAAATCGCCTGAAGGATTCGAACAAAACGCACACACTTACTATTAGCTCTGAGCTTTCTGATTCGACAAGACATGCTTTGCCAAGGTCAATCTACCACGCCCCCTTCCAAACGACGTAATCTTTATTTTTTAATTTTTTTTTTAATTTTTTTTTTTTTCTCTTGCTTTTATAATGTTTTATTTGAAATTACCGAGAATCGAAAATGACTTCTTTCAATGCTGTTAAATTTAAATTTAACACTTGTTAGTGATAAAAAATATATTTTATTTTTATATTTTTTTTATATGAGAGAATGCATTTTTGTAAATGCATTCATTTGTATTTAATTTTAATGTAAGATTTTAGTTTTTGCTAATTTTTTTTATGTAAATGCATTCTTTTTGCATTTTGATTTTAACATAAATTTTATTTTTCGCTAATTTTTTTTATGAAAATGCATTCTTTTGCATTTTGATTTTAATATAAAATTTTAGTTTTTGCTAATTTTTTTATGAAAATGCATTCATTTGCATTTTGATTTTAATTAAAAATTTATTTTTCTTTTTGATAATTTTTTTTATGAAATTAAGTTTTTGTTTTTTAGTGTAATATTTATAGATTTAAAAATTACTTTCTGAATAATGTGTGCGTGAATTTAAAATGTTTCCTATTCGAAAAATTTTTTTCTATTTTTTTTTTTTTAATGCAATTTATTTAATTAGAAAAGCAGCACATATATATTAAATTTTCTGCATTATAATGATTTGAACAATTTTATATGTTATTAAAAAAATAATAACGTATAATAACCTACAATAATAATATCCTTATACAACGCTAACATAATAACGTATACAATGCTATAAAATAAATTGAAGCAATAATGATTTAAAGCAAAAGTTGAAGCAATCAATTAATGCAATAATTGAAGCAATAATGACTTAATGCAATTGTTGAGGCAATAATGATTTAATGCAATAATTGAAGCAATAATGATTTACTTGGAGTAACAACAATAATAAATTTAAAAAGCCAATGACAGTTTTATTTACAAAAATATTTTTTTTACAATGTGTGTTATGTGCAACAACAGTTAGAAAAACAACATATATAGATTAAGTTTTCTGCATAATAATGATTTGAACAATTTTATACGTTATTATGAAAATAATTACGTATACAATAATAAGAACCTTATACAACACTAACATAACGTGTACAACGTTATGAAAAGAATTGAAGCAATAATAAAAGCAATGATGATTTAATGCAATAATTGAAGCAATAATGACGTAATGCAAAAATTGAAGCAATCAATTAATGCAGTAATTGAAGCAATCAATTAATGCAGTAATTGAAGCAATAATGATTTGCGTGGAGTAACAACAACCAATGACAATTGACCAACCAACCAATGACAATTTTATTTATAAAAAATATTTGTTTTTACAATGTGTGTTATGTGCTAGAAAATATATAATTTAGTTTCACTACCGGTGGTTCATTACAATGTTTGCTTGCTATATGATTTATGATTTCAGATTTTTAAAGACCATTTTGCTTTACAGGCAATGGATACTGTCAAAATGCAGTCTTAAATAAATTATGTTATTGTGGTGTAGAAGTTAGTTAAGAGTAACATATTATCAATTAGTACCTGTGGCCCTAAATTGATAGATTAGTCATTTTGCAACGCATAAGACTAATTCAGAATTCGAATTTCAGAAAACTGAAATCGATCTTGATTAACAGAAATTATTTTCACCCTGCTGCCCTTGAACTAGGAATAGGCTTAAGAATAAAAAAATGTGGTTCTTTTATTTACTGTAGCTTTGCCTCATATAAAAAAGAAATATATCAAAATCTAGAAAATTAAAATTCATTATTTTAAGACTTACTGAAATGTTCTACTAAATATGATTATTGTATTTCTTCAATTCTAATATTATTCATTTGTAACAATTGTTTTCTTCACGTTGATCGACAAAAGTGTTGGTTCCATTGTAAAGCAGTAAACAATGTTTGTACCGAATTTGGGGGAGTTTTGTTCAATATTAAAGAATAAGAGAAATATATTCATTAATATTGAACAAAACAATAGTGTACTTGCTTTTGTACTGTAATCACAAATATAGTACTTATTTTTAAATAACAAAACATCCATGAAAGAGTTTTCAATATGATTTTTTTTTCATAGTTGTCAAATAATTATAACATCTTAATAACTTATATGATTCTTAATTAAATTATATTGCAACTTATTTAAATTTTTAAATTGCAAAATTGTCTTCAAAAATTATTGCACCTTTAAGGAGTTATCTTATAATAAATTGAACTATTTTTAATGCATAGTAAATGAATTGTATATTAACATAAAATGCATCAGTTTGCAATAAAATATTATTTCTGTAACTTTTGTTTGCAAAAATTATTGTTTAATGTAACTTGTATTTCTTCTTTTCTTTCAGGTCATTCATGTGTAGAAACGAGTGTTTTCCCTCATCTACGCTAGATGGCGCCATTCGCAATATCATGATTTATTTGAATCATCGGTTGAATTCATTTCTGTATCATACATATTCTTATACATTATTCTATTTTTTTTTATCAAAATGTTATAATATTTATACTTTGTTACATGAAAAACAAAGGGTGAGAGTAAAATGTTGTTGTATGAACATTTGTATTCAACATATTTTGCAATATATTCTTAATTAAATAGTAAAATGTAGATTTTTTTTAAATTTAAAAAAAAGATAAAATCGTTAACGAAATCTTGATCAATTAAATAATGAGTTTCAATGTAATAATGGCAGTTGCATTAAATCATTTTAATCTTTTTTTCTAAGAAAATTAGTTTGCTCTCAAATTTCTTTTACTTCAAATAAAGTTTTTCATGCTGCCATCTATCGGAATAATCTTTAACTACAGTAACGTTTTCATGTAATAATTTCTGTATAAAGTTGTGAGTAAAATGGTTTACTTAATATTTGTTTAAATATTCTATTAATATAAATAATTCATATATAAAATTAAGAATTAATTATAGAAAATGTATTAATCATATAGTTAATTATCATTTTATTATTGATTAAGATTTCTTTTTAAAAATATCTTTTTTCACTGATGCAATTATGACTTTAAGAAATAGTTTATCTAAATATTTGTAAATAATATACTCTTTATAATTTCAATATTTTAAATAATTTCACGAGACTACTTATTTGTGATCTTTTTTTTCTTTTCATGCCCATTGTTTTAGGAATTTCGTTTCGAAAGTACAAAAACACATTCATAAATATATACCAAACATAATTCAGAATGCGGCTATTTATTTTTCATCAAATACAAATGATCTCAAACCATAACATCATACTTAATTCACTTCATTTCAATTTTTTAAGGTTCTTTAAAATGTATTTATTTGTTTTCTCTATAGCATAAAATTATTATTTTTTAAATCGTGTAGTTTTATTTTGTGTATTTGCTTTTTTTTTTTTTTTTTAAATATTTTTCGTGATAATTTTATGTAAAAAAGAGAGATTTTTTGGTTTAATTACTTGAATAAGTTTTTATTTAAACATTTATAATACTATTAAGACATTTTGATTCTTATATAAGAATTATCAAGTTACAATTAATTAATCAACGTTTATGTAATTTTTGCTTGTGAATTTTTTTGTATCATGTATATGTAAGGAAGGATTTATATAAATCAAAAGAAATATTATATAATTGTAATGCCATAAAAGGTAAAATATAAAACAAGAAATATTCTTTATAAAAAAAAAAAAATGGTGAATACAATTATAAATTTAATTTTACTATATCTTTTTTGTATGAATTGCTAAACATAAGTTGTAGATTTTTGAAACATAAAATTATAAATACATCATATATCTCTTTTAAGATGACAATTTTTATTAAAAAAATTATTCAAAGATCATTATTTGAATATTATATCACATTTAACAATGACAAAAAATGTATATTTTTGTGATTCATATTTCAATCAAATTTCAATAAAATAACAAGCATTTGATATTTCAATGCTATGCATTGTTCTCATTTGTGATAAATGATATTTTTTTTATATTAAATTATTAATGTTGTGTTTTTATTACATTTATTTATGATAAATATTGCTTATAGATTAAAAACTGATTTAATTAAAATCAATAAAATTACATCATTTTTTTTTTTTTTTTTGGTAAATTTTGTTATTTTTAAAATTTTTATACAAATTTAATTTGTATTTTTTTTTTTTTTTTTTTTTTTTTAACCAAATTTTTCCTTTTTTAGAATTTGCTATTTTATGTTAAATATATATTTTTTCTCTTATGTTACACATTTTTCAATTAAGAAATACTTAAAGAAATAAAGTCCTTAAAAAACTGAAGAAACTTGTGTTAAAATCTTTTATCAGAAAGTATTTTTATAAAATAAAAACATTCCTTCTATAAAAACACATTTTTCATTTTTAAAAATCAAATTTCAAAAACAAAATGTGCTTTTTATGCATATAGATTTTCAAAAAGTTTCTTACTGTATTTTATGTATTTTACGAATACTTCTACTTTATTTTTTTTAGACTGAGAATTTTTTTTATCTGTTTTATTTATTGTAAATCACTAAATTCAGTGTAAAAAAATGAAGGTTATGTTTATTAGCAATTCAAAACATTTTGTTGATTATTTTTTTTCTGAAAGAAAGCAAACCTTATTCTGTCTTGTTTGTACTGGTGATTAGATATAAAAAATAATATTAATAAAGTTTTTATGTTATATAATTGTGATTTCTTACTTATTTTTAAACAATGTCATTGCAATTATTTTTGCATAATAACAGAGAATATTTTGAACGTATCAGAATACACATCTGATCTTAAAATAAATTTAAAAAAAAAAAAAAACCCCACTTCTTTACAGTTTAGTTTTTAACAAAACTGTGAAAACTGAAGTTTTTTAAAAATTTCTTTTTTATAGTTTTGTTTTTAACAAAACCGTAAAGAACAATACTTTTAAAATTTTTTTTATTATTAAAAAAATAAAGTTCATACATTTTTAATTTTTTTTCTGGAGTTGTACAGCAATCTCAGAAAATATTTAGAGCTCTTTGAATTTGAATTAAAAAATCAATTTAATACAATTTTAACATTAAAAATAAAAATAATAATAGTTAAAACCTTAAATAATAGTTGTCCTTGCTTAATAAATAAAATTTATTTAATTCATTTTTCTAATAGCAATTAATACAGCACTTAAAACAGAATGCAATCAATTATATTTTTGACTATGTTACACAAATTCAAATTTTTACCTACCCACTCTACTGTGCTATACATATTGAAATTCACACTCTACATATAATATACAAAATTATCATTACATGATCATTTTGTAGTATATCTCAGAATTATTGCTTACAAATGCTTGTCAATTTACCTGAAATTATTTGACAAATGAACACATCTATGTAACAGATTCAGTGTTATCTAGAGTGCACCATGGAAAGCCTGCTACACTTTACCTGTGAATTACAGTATGGAAAGGACACTTTTCTTTATGACATCTACAGGTTTCACACCTTCTTCCTTTTCGAGCTCAATGAAAAAACTTTTTATTCTACAAATTTAACATGCCCTTCTTTGCCGTAGGTATAGATGCTTTCACTTCAACTTTGCTTGTGGAATTTCAGACTAAACTCTCTCGATAATGACACGCCATCTATCCGACAATTCTTGCCGTATCTCAAAAATGAAATGATGTCATTTGCAATTTAATATCAATAAAACTTCATCAAATTAAAATAGGAATCCTTTTATATTTCATTAAGTTTTTTTTTCGAAAATAGTTGGAGCTTATTTTCATAATGAAGTTGATTATACTACTTATAAAAAACTAAACTAAATAAAAATAAAATAAAAAAGATATGAATATTCGGTTATTTAAACACTATGTATCTGTATCTTATCTACTTATTTTTACAATACAGAATAAGAGAAGCAATGCAATTTTATAACGCATATTAAACGATATATAAAAAAAAAAATAGCATGTTTTTTAATCTTGATTTATTGTCTGTAAATATTAAAGAGTAAATACTACAATTTTTAACAATTACAGCAATTTTTTTTAGATATAATGATTGTGCTCGAGAAATAATATTTAAATAAAAACAAATTGGACAACATATAATTATTATCCCTCATTTGACGTACAAATTTGGAAATTTGCTTGTGCTGCCATCTAGTATCTAAAAGATTAAATAAAAGCTGATAATAATTTTTAAACTATAAGTTTTTAATGTGTTAAAAATAAATTAATAATTTTTTTAGTGATGTATAATAATAATTTCTTCAACTTGCAAAAAATTAAAGAGGAAGGCTTAAATAGTCATCCTAAAAGTTTTTATTTTTATTTTAAATGTGTTTTACTTTTTGAAAAGTTTTATTTTTATTACACATACTAAATATTTTACTCGTGTAGTATAGATTCTTTTAGTTTAATTTTTGATAATTTTTTTTAGTTACATTTGAAATGAATTCCATTTTTGATAGAAAGCTATGTGGTTCTAGTTTCTGAATACATGGTCTATCTAGTATTTAATATTTCCATACAAAAAGTTCGTCGAAACCGTTGAAATTTAATTCTGAAATAAATTTGATAACTTCAGTAAATTTCTCGTTTTCAACCAAACTTGTGGCCCAGTAGTAACGCTTTTCAGTTAGCATGTAGGTTTGGTTTGTCGCTCTACGGTCATCTTGTGCACACGAGGGATTAACAGACCGGGACCTACAGTTTAAATTGGATTCAGAACCCTTACAAACATCCATGGCATCGCCGGGACTCGAACCCTGTGGTACCGGGCGTCAGACCACTAGCCATTCGGCCATCGAACCCCTAACATTTTTTAAAATTAGTATTTCAAACTGATGACGGTTCCTTTTTTTTTTTATTAAATATGTACTTTAAGTTAAAGGTTTTTGAGCAAAATTTACTTATAAAAAAATCTGTATAGCCTAGGTAACCTAAAAATCTATAAACCTAAATTTTTGTTCAAAACTAAAAAGAGAAAGAAAGCTTTTGCTCAAAGCACTATTGGGAAAAAAAAAAAAAAAATTAAAAGTATTGATATCGGACTTAAAATGCATTCCGTCACGTTAAAATTAATTTCGGTGAAAAGTTGATCAAAAGTACAATTCAGTGATATCTTCGATAATATAAAAATATAATTTTAAGAAATTATCCAAATGGCGACTTTTGGTTTGATATATCATTATATTTAAATAAATATTAATATAAAAATATGTTGGACTCCAAACTTGGTATACTTATTATAAGGCAAAAAAAAATTTCAGCATATCCATTATAACTTTCTATTGGCATACGGTAAGTTTAATGATGGACTATAAATGTGGATAGTAGGATTCGATGGAGATTAAGATCAAAACAATAAATACGCCATAAGCAAAACAACAAATCTGTTAAAATCTATAATTGTGTTACGCCTAAAATATGGTACGACCAAAATCTATCAAAAATCACCTAAAATATGGTACGACCTAGCCTAACAATGGCAAAGAATATTAATTTAATTAAATAATTACATATTTATATTGATTAATTATTTTAAGTAGCATTTGACAAAGAAAATAGAACTCATAACTGAGTAACTCCATGGTACTACAGTCAATGTTGGACCATAGCAGTCCGCCTATTGGCAAATTCCGAAACAGATGTTTTCTTTTTACAGGGTAAGGTTGTTAGCCAGAGAGCTAGCCCCTCGGTACCATAAGTTGCGGGTTCGAGTCCCGGTTGTGTCATGGATGTTTGTAGTGGTTCGGAATCCACTTTAAGACGTAGATCCCGGGTCTCATATGACAGTAGAGTGCAACAGTGCCCAATCAAACTTCTCACCCACATCATTCCCAAACCGTAAAGGGGCAACTCAGCTCTAAGCACAGTGATGTGGTGTGGTATAGTGGTAGTAGTAGCCTCACAATGACAAAGAATATTGTTTTTATTAAATATTTATATTGATTAACTATTTTATCTAGCATTTGTTAGAGAAAATGGAATTTCTAAATACCTACTAACTAACTTCCTAGCACTACAGCCTATGTTAGACCGTGGCTGTCTGCCTACTGGCAGATTCTCAAACATGAGTTTTTCTTTTTACGAGGTAGGATTGTCGGCCCAGTGCTCAATGCTCTACTTTCCCATATTACTACTTCTTCTTAGTGTAGCTTCTTCTTCAATGGCACAATAGCCCCAGGCTGGGCCAAAGCTTTCTGGTAGATGCTGAAGCATTAGATGTTGTTTTCTTTTTACTGTGTAGGGTTGTTAGCCCTACGTTTTCCTACGGTTTAAAGTGGATTCCGAACCACTACCTTGTTAACGCCGGGATTCGAACACGAAACCTACGGCCCCTAATGTTAGTCACTTGGCCATCAAACCCCAAAACTCATAACAATTAATTATTTATTTCACCAAATCTGTTTAAATAAAGTGAAAGAAATCAATTTTCAATCAATGGATTTTTCAGGCGCCTGATGGTCAATTGGCTAGAGCTCTGACCCTTGGTACCACAAGCTTGAGGTTCAAATCCAGGCGGGGGCACGGATGTTTGTCAATAGTTCGGAATCCACTTTAAATAGAAGGTGCCGGTCTAATTAGCCCAAAGTGTGCTCAAAATGACCCTAGAGCGACGAAAACAGTCAATTTTCAATCATTCATCTATCAATATAAGGTGACTGAAAGTTTTAATCACAAAATCATAGGAAAATTATTGATGTTTATAAAAAAAACCGGTAAAATGTTATAAAATAAAGTTTGATGAAAATGTTACAAAGATATTCTCGTGAACTAATTAATTCGTCTATCTTTAAAATTTCATTCTTATTTTACCGACCCCTACCTTTCATATCCCATTCTATTTAAAATTAAAAATTTATAACAAAACTATAGTCGCCAAATTTGCCATGCAGTTTTTAATAACTCTCCAACTTTGTAATATATATATATATATATATATATTTCAACAAATCCATCCATTAAAATCTTTCCATTACCACATGATAAGTTCAACGACGGACCCTAAATGTTGGAAATAGGGTTCCGTGGTAATTAAGATCAAAACATTAAATCTAGACGTCCATATATCAAGTTGGAAATGAGATAGTTCCGTGGGACCTAATGGATTTTTTTTTTTGTATTTTTCTGTTTTATATTCTGACACGTTGCTGACTAAGTCTAGACTGGGAATCTAGACGGGGAGAAATTCGCTTTTGCCATTTCAGAAATACGTAATTGCCTCGTGAAAAGTGAAGTTTTATTAAACTTTGACACGCATCTAGACAAATGAAATTAAAGTGAACATTTTTATACTTGGCAACGATGAAATTTCAATGTTATAAATTAATTAATTTTCCGTCATTAATTTTTGAGCAGATTTGTGATAAAAAAATGTAGTTAGACGCGTGTATCTAGTTATTAAATTTGAACATAATTCTGAAATTCTTCTTCCTAAAAAATTTTTTTAATTTAATAGTAATGAAATATGTATTATTTGATTAAGATAATTTAAATTTCCTTTTTAGTAATATTTTTTATCATGTAAAAAATTACTTTAGGACATATTTAATTAAAGATTTCCGATTTTTGTTAGATATTTCATTTGAAACTTAATTATGTCAAAATTAAATTAAAGAAAATTTATTAAATTGTGAATGAAAAATGTAAAATGTAAATTAATCTAATAATTGCAGTATTTAATGAAATCTTATAAATTCATCTCAGAAGCATATTAAAAAGTAAACGAAATTTTATTGTACATGTTTTTAGTACAAATTTTCAACATTGTTTTGCACAACATCAATACTATTTTTTGTACATGTTGTGAGGTAATCCAAATTTTCAACATTATTTAGCACAACATCAATACTATTTTTTTGTACATGTTTTGAGCTAATCCAAATTTTCAACATTACTTTGCACAACATCAATTCTATTTTTTTTGTACATGTTTTGAGGTAATACAAATTTTCAACATTGTTTTGCACAACATCAATACTATTTTTTGTACATGTTGTGAGGTAATCGAAATTTTCAACATTGCTTTGCACAATATCAATACTATTTTTTTTCTACATTTTTTAAGGTAATCCAAATTTTACACATTGTTTTGCACAATATCAATGCTATTTTTTTCTACATGGTTTGAGGTAATAAAAATTTTCAACATTGTTTTGCATAATATCAATACTATTTTTTTTGTACATGTTTTGAGGTAATCCAAATTTTTAACTTTGTTTTGCACAATATGAATACTATTTTTTCTGTACATGTTTACTTTTCAACATTGTTTAGCGCAATATATTTTTTTTTCTAATGCAGTTGGCAAACACTTAGAAGCCTTAAGGTAAGCACAGACGTTACTCACTTTGGATTATCTAGGGGGAGCGTGTAACTTAAAGATAAGCCACGGACGCGGAGTAACAACGCCCCTGCAACGCTCTACGATGATATTGCACCGGGACCTACTGTTTAAAGTGGATTCTGAACCACTACAAACATTCACGGCACCGTCAGGGCTCGAACCCGAAACCTGTGGTACTGAGCGCCAGTGCTCTGGCCATTCAGGCCCCTGTCATCGTTTTGCATATCAATATTATTTATTTATTTATTTTTATTTTTTTTGAGATTTTTTTTTTTTTTTTTTTTTGCATTTTTTTATACTACATTTCCTTACATGACTCAGCAGCAATAGGATAAAAATTATAAAAGTAATATGAAATTATTAAACATTATAAAAATTATTATCATTATATTAATTATTTTGAATTTACATAAAATTTTTTTTTATTACGTCCGTTCTACGAAAAATTGCTTAATTTTAAATTAACTAATAGCATCATAAATTTTCTTGGAGTCTTATTTTATTTTAAAATTTTTTATATAAAATATAATAAATGTTTCCCTTTTTTAAAAATTTTACTTAGTGAATTGGAAACAAACTTTTTCCAGTTTGCCATTTTCTTTTTATGAAATTACATTTGTTGTTGGAAAATTACTAATTTGTTCTGATGAACGTTATATAAAAATAGCAAAATAAAATGAAATGAAAAAAATAAACTTATAACAGATATTATACGGGTAGTTTATTATTAGTTCTCTTTTTACAAAACAAAATTTACTTTCAGAATTACTTACAAAAGTTATTACATTAACTAATCAGAATTATACAAAATAAAAATATGGCTGTGAGGCATTATTTTTTTGGCTAAATTCCAAATGTAGTTAATGACAGAATTTGAAATCTTGTAGAATATAATAAAAAGAGACAAAATTGTTTATTTGAAGTTTGGATAATTGTCATCCGTTAACGTTTTCTGAGCGGAAATAAGGGCCGGTATAATTTTTTTTATGTGAAATGCACATACACACACATACACATACACAAAAAAACTTGTTTAGTTCTTTTTGTATCTATCTATAATTCATAATATATGGAATGATGTTAACACAAAATGTTAAAAAAAAAATTCCAAGTTTTTCTTTATTTTAATGTGTCTTTTTCCTATATTTTATTTAATAGTTTTAGAAAAGTAGTTTTTAGTTATTATACTTTTTTCTATAATATTCAACAATTAATTTTTATTTTAATATTTAATAATATTTTTTATAAAATAAATAATAATTTTTTATTTAATATTTAATTTTTAGTTACTATTTAGTTATTTTAATTTAATAGTTTTTTTGAAATCTGGCCATTCATTTATGCATACTCTGTATTCTTTTTGAAATGCAACTTTAATAGAAAATAATTATCGTAAATCCGTTAAAAATAGAGTTATTGCAATCTGTTACAGTGAAAAAAAAAGGCAATGACTTTATTAACAGCATTAGGAGTTTCAAAGCATTTGTTTATCCATTTTATAACCCCATAGAATTTGACAATTAATTTGATTTATTTTTGAATTGATATTAATAGTAGGACAAAAATTATAAAACAAAGTATTATTATATTACAAAGCATTATAAAATTGTTGAACATTATAAAAATATCATTGTATTAATTATTTTGGATTTAAACAAAACAGTTTTTATTACGTCCCTTCTACATAAAATTGCTAAATTTTAAATTAACTAATACCATCATAAATTTTCCTTGAGTCTTATTTTATATATTTGGCATAAAAAATTTAATTAAAAAGTGTGTAATAAGAATTTATTTCACCGAAATCTATAAGGAGATATCCATTCTCTTAATACAATACACTCTTAAAACAATGTTCACTTTCTTTTAAAAAGAAGCAAGTAACATAAAAAATTTTTTTTTAAAGCAATTCCTACTTGTTTTTCACTGTATTGCAGAAAGTTCTTTATAAATAATTTTCAATAATTTTTTTAAGTTTATATGGCGCCATCTATTGCTAGATATATACAACTTAAATCTAAAAAAACCAAACTTAATGAATTAAATTGAATTACTGAATTAATATTTGAAAAAAACTGTGTTAACATCCAGTGACATCCACTACAAGTTCAAAAAAAATGTATTTGAACTTAAGTGGATGAATAAAAAGTGTTTTACGTACGATTGGAAATTTAAACAAGATATATATAGGGAGAGTGTGAGCTAATAGAAGGAATTGAATAAATATGGCTCTATATTTTGGAAAGTCAGATCTACGTCTCAAGTTTCACGTACACCTCGTCGAAAAGTTTTTTTTTTTCTACAACAAATATGCTTTTGAAGGGTTCGTAATTTCTATCTAACCCTTCCCGTCCCTCCCAAATGGAAGCCATCCAATTGGAAATGGTAAATCTCAATCTAATTTCGCTCTACTATCACCAGGAAATAAAACTGCGGGAGACCATGAGATACTGGATCGTCTGCCTCCAGAAATAAAATCGAATAAGGGATTGGTTTGCGGGGGGGAGGGGGACAAAGAGAGAAGGGGTTGAGTTTGGAGGGCGTTAATGAAAGTATGACGTGCTAGGCTTGTCTGGGGGAGGCTCATCAAGCCAAACAGACGATCGAAATTGCGTCGAAGAAACGTGCAAAGAATAATAGCGCGCCTGATATAAACCGACTTTGGACACTTCGGGTGTTGTTGCAAGTATTATATATATATATGTGTGTGTGTGTTACAATATATATATCATCATTAGTGGCGCAACAGCCCCATGGTGGCCAAGGCCGCTTTCAAGACCGGAGATATTTTTAGATTAGTCAGATTTCCGGCAGATTTCAAGACCGGAGATATCTTTTTACGGGGTAGGGTTGTCAGACTAACGCCCAATGCTCTATGATCATATTAGACGGGACCTATATAAGTTACGGTGCCATGGATGTTTGTAGTGGTTCGGAATCCACCCTAAACCGTTGGTCAAAGTCTAATATGACTGTAGAGAGTTCGTCGTAGGACTGACAAACTTACTCCATAAAAAGAAAACATGTCCTGTCTCGAAATCTGCCAGCAGACACACGGCCTTGGTTCACCATGGGGTTGTTGCGCCGCTGATGATGATGATGATGATGGTACTTAAAAAAAACATTTCGAAGTTTTACTTTATTCAATGTATCCTTTTTCTATATTTTATCTAAAACTTTTGAAAATATAAATTTTTGAAATCCTGTGATTCATTTATGCAATTTTAATAGTAAATAGTTATCGTAAATCATTTAAAAATAGAGTTATTGCATGCCGTTGCAGTGACGCTAATACTAAATCTTATCACTCAAAAGACATTAGGAGTTTCAAAGCATTTGTTTATCCATTTTAAAACCCCATAGAATTCGACAAATATTTGATTTAAAAAAATATTTAATTAATAAGCGAGTAATAGAAATTCTTTTCCTCATAATCTATAAAGATATATCTATTCTCTTAATACAATACATTCTTAAAACAATGTTCACTTTCCTTTAAAAAGAAAAAAATAAATATGGCTCCACATTTTGAAAAGCTAGATGTACATCATAACTTTCACGTACTTTACATCTCTTCTCGAAGTTATTTTTTTCTACAACAAATATGTTTTTGAAGGGCTCGTAATTTCTGTCTACCCCCTCCCTCTCCCCTTTCCCTCCCTCCCCCATGGAAGCCATCCAATTGGAAATGATAAATCTCAATCTAATTTCGCTCAACTATCTCCGGGAAATAAAACTGCGGGAGATACCGGATCGTCTACCTCCAGAAATAAAATCGAATAATAAAGGATTGGTTTGGGGAGGGGGGAGAAGGGGTTGAGTTTGGAGGGCTTTAATGAAAGTATGGCGTGCTCGGCTTGTCTGAGGGAGGCTCATCAGGGTAAACAAACGATCGAATTTGCGTCGAAGAAACGTGCAAAGAATAATAGACTCTGATATAAACCGATTTTGGACACTTCGGGTGTTGTCAAAAGTGTTATACACTCAAGAGCCAAAACATTATGACCACCCCTACATTTTGCAATGAACTCACCTGGAGGACGTGGAAGGCACGTGATCATGTGGAAGCGGTATTTAACTGGTATTAATCTATGCCAAGGCGGGTTGAAGCTGTGTTGCGCGCCAAAGGTGGGCCAACTCGTTATTGACAGGTGGTCATAATGTTTTGGCTCTTGAGTGTATATGTATATATATGTGTGTGTGTGTATTACATTATATATATATATATATATATATATATATACTATATCATCATTAGGGGCGCAACAGCCCTATGGTGGGCCAAGGCCGTCTGTCTGCTGGCAAATTTCAAGACCGGAAATATCTTTTTACGGGGTAGGGTTGTCAGACTAATGCCCAACGCTCTACGATCATATTAGACCAGGACCTATATAAGTTCCGGCGGTGCCATGATGTTTGTAGTGGTTCGGAATCTACTTTAAACCGTTGTTCCCAGTCTAATATGACTGTAGAGAGTTGTTCGTAGAACTGGCAAACTTACCCCATAAAAAGAAAACGTATGAGGAAGGCTCATCAAGGCAAACAGACGATCTAAATTACGTCCAAGAAACGTGCAAAGTATAATAGAACGCCTGATATAAGCCGATTTTGGACACTTTTGGACAAGGAACTTTGGATGTTGTAAGTAATGTAACAATATGTTATATACAAGGTGATTATAATTAAAGTCCCACTTTCAAAATGCTGTAAAAAAAGAACCACTCGTCACAATGAGTTCAAATTTGAAATGAAGATACTTGAAGAAGGTGAAAGCGGTACATCATCAGAAAAGTGTTCCGAAGCGTATTAATAGATGGCGCTGTAAGCGGCATAAAGAAAGTGAATTCGGCTGTAAGTGATATTTTGAATTGAAATTACAGCGTATTTGGCATGAGGCATATGCCATGACATGTATTTGGCATTAAATTATTAAATAATTACTCAATTATTTCGCAACTAAATATTATGTATAAAAAAGCTAGTTGCTCAAAAGAAAGCAGATTTCAGTGAAAATGTCCAAAATTGAAAGTGGTCAAGGACACAAAAAACCTAGTTCCCAGAAACTATACCCATATATTTTATGTTGTAAAAAAAATTTTTAGTTTCTTAAAAATTGGATTTTTCGTTTAATTGGCTATTTTTGAAACATCATCAATGTCTTTTGATTTACGTTTATTCTCTGTAGATACGAACATTAAAATCGCATTGTACAAGAAAAATTGCGTGATCCTCCTGCAAATAAAAAGAAGCAATTTTCTTATTTTCTTCTGCTATTAGACCTCCCAGAAAGATATAAGAAACATGATTAGAAGATGTATTTTAGAAACATGTTTGGTTTTGCATTTTATTTAAGAAACTATTTTTTTCCCCTCTAAGTACATGCTCTAGTAGCCATTAAGCTAAATTTAGCAAATGTAGGTCGACAAGACTTCGTTATGTAATTTGTAGAGTTGGTCAAGCTAAAAATATGTATATAAAATTAAAATAACCCTACAAAGATAATCTCTTTTAAAATGCAATATTTTTTTCAGTTAATGTCAACAGTTCTACAAGGAAATGTAAAAGAAAATAAATATATTTATGCATCAACTTAAAGTCATTTTTAACAAACCGGAACTGGGATAACTTACGCACTACTTTATATTTCAAATCCCTATCTGCAGAATCAAAATAAAACTTAAATAAAGTAATTGATTTGAAAGCTAATAATAACTTTAAAAAATAAACTGATTAATTTTAAGCATGTCAATTGACTTTAAATTTTATTCAACTTTTTGTTTGTTGCAATTGACAATATTCTTCTTCATTGGCGCAACAACCTCAATAGCCGTCTGGCTACGGGCAGATTTCGAGACAGGAGATATTTGCTTTTTACGGGATAGTGTTGTCAGCCTTACGCCCAACAGTCATATTAGACCGGAACCTACGGTTTAAAGAGGATTCCAAACCACTACAAACATCTGTGGTACCGCAAGGGCTACAGCCCAAAACCTGCCAGAAAGTATTCTCTAGACCAACTGACTCCATATATATATATATATATATATAAATAATACTTCTAACAACACCCTAAGTGTCCAAAATCAGTATATATCAGGCGCGCTATTATTCTTTGCACGTTTCTTGGACGCAATTTCGATCGTCTGTTCGCCTTGATGAGCCTTCCTCAGACAGGCCGAGCACGCCATACTTTCATTAACACCCTCCAAACTCAACCCCTTCTCTCCCCCTCAAACCAATCCCTAATTATTCGATTTTATTTCTGGAGGCAGACGATCCAGTATCTCCCGCCTTTTTATTTCCTGGAGATAGTTGAACGAAATTAGATTGAGATTTATCATTTCCTATTGGATGGCTTTCCATGGGGGAGGGAGGAATGGAGGGGAGGGGAGGTGGGTGGATAGAAATTACGAACCCTTCAAAAGCATATTTGTTGTAGAAAAATAACTTCGAGAAGAGATGTAGAGTACGTGGAAGTTATGATGTACATCTGGCTTTTCAAAATGTAAGCCATATTTATTTGTTTCTTCTTAAAGGAAAGCGGATATTGTTTTAAGAATGTGTTGCATTAAGAGAATAGATGTCTGCTTATTGATTTTGGGGAGATAAATTTTTATCACTCGCTTATTAATTAAATATTTCTTTTTTTTACATCAAATATTTGTCAAATTCTATGGAGTTATAAAATGGATAAACAAATGCTTTGAAATTCCTACTGCCTTTTGAATAAGATTTAACATTAGCATCACTGCAACGACATTGCAATAACTCTATTTTTAACTGGTTTGCGATTACTATTTACTATCAAAATTGCATAAGTGAATCACAGGATTTAAAAAATTTATATTTTCAAAAGTTTTAGATAAAATATAGTGAAAAGGATACATTGAATAAAATAAAACTTCGAAATGTGTTTTTTAAGTACCATCATCATCATCAGCGGTGCAATAACCCGATGGTGAACCAAGGCCATGTGTCTACTGGCAGATTTCGAGACAGAAGATGTTTTCTTTTTATGGAGTAAGTTTGTCAGTCCTACGACGAACTCTCTACAGTCATATTAGACTGGAACCAATGGTTTAAAGTGAATTCCGAACCGCTACAAACATCCATGGCACCGCCGGGACTAATATAGGTCCCGGTCTAATATGATCGTAGGGCATTGGGCGTTGGCCTGACAACCGTACCCCGTAAAAAGATATCTCCGGTCTTGAAATCTGCCAGCAGATCTTGACCCACCATGGGGTTGTTGCGCCACTGATGATGAGGATGATATATATATAAATTTCTCTTTCTATATATATATAACACACATATATATACGTATATACAATACTTGCAACACCCAAAGTGTCCAAAATCGGTTTCTATCAGGCGTTCTATTATTCTTTGTACGTTTCTTCGACACAATTTCGATCGTCTGCTTGGCTTGATGAGCCTTCCTCAGACAAGCCGAGCACGCCATACTTTCATTAACGCCCCCCAAACTCAACCCCTTCTTTCCCGCCCCCTCAAACCAATCCCTTATTATTCGATTTTATTTCTGCAGGCAGACGATCCAGTATCTTATGGTTCTCCCGCAGTTTTATATCCCGGAGATAGTTGAACGAAATTAGATTGAGATTTATCATTTCCATTTGGATGGCTTCCATGGTGGAAAAATAACTTCGAGAAGAAATGTACAGTACGTGAAAGTTATGATCTACATCTGGCTTTTCAAAATATAGAGCCATGTTTATTTGTTTCTTTTTAAAGGAAAGCGGATATTGTTTTAAAAATGTATTGTATTAAGATAATATATTCCTTATAGAGTTTGAGGAAATGAATTTCTATTAATCTCTTTTTAATTAAATAATTCTTTTTTTACAACAAATATTTGTCATATTCTATGGGGTTATAAAACGAATAAACAAATAAATTCTTGGAAACTCCTAATTCTGTTAATAAACTCATTGCCTTTTAAAAGATAAGATTTAGCATTAGCGTCACTGTAACAGCATGCAATAATTCTATTTTTAACTAATTTACTATTAAAAAGAATGCAGGGTATAAATGAATGACTGAATTTCAAAAATTAATATTTTCAGAAGTATTAGATTAACTATAGGAAAAAGATACGTCAAAATAAAGAAAACTTTGAAATTCTTTTTTTAATGTCACTCATTTTGTTATAATGTAACTCCGTACATCATGAAGTTGTAGATAGAACACTAAAAGTGAATGTTTTTTGTGGATTTCACACACACACACACAAATTTTACCGGCCATTTTTTTCTTCCAAAAAATGTCAACAGGTAATAGTTACCCGAACTTGTTGCAAATATGGCTATTTTCACGACTCTAGAAGATAGTATAAATTTAGTGTTTTAACAAGGTGGAAATCCATCCATTTGGCTCTGGATATTCTTACTTACTTATTTTAGGGGATTACATAAAGCTGATTTGGATGTGCAGGTAACATCCTTATTCAAAATGACCATCAATCATTAAGAGTCGTCAAGGCATTACTTTAAGAACCCATGCAATTTAAGAATTTTCAAAAAATATGCCGGCTGAAAATATGGGAAATTTGCGTGTTATATTAAGAGCAGGAATTGACGCAGGTGATACAATTTTAATAAGTAATTTTCAACATTCCACCAAAAATTCTAGTTGGAATACTCAAAACCAAACGATATAAGTTTGCAATAAACTAATTCTACTACAGATAGTGGAAGCAATTCCTCCGAGTGTTTTTGCCATATGAGCCGATGAAACCTGTGATATGTCCCCAATTGAACAATTTTCTTTATGCATTAATTTTTGTAAAAGATAAAGAAAATTAAACATGCGAACAATGCTTACAGTTCGTACCTATATCAAATAAGACGGGATGAACTTTGGAGAATACTATAATTGAATGTTTTAAAAAATTCCGAAATAGATTTAAAGTTTTTATATGGACAAGGTTACGATGGTGCAACTTCCATGAATGGAAAATTTAATGGAGTACGAGCTATCATTTCAAAATTATATCTTCAAGCACTCAGTTTGAATTTGGAGATATGAAATACCATTATATTTTCAAAATAAACCAATCTTGTTGTTTAAATACGATATATACAGCATACTTTATTTGCAGCTGCACATTTCTTTAAAAATAAAAAATAAAATAAAAAAAATGTAATAGTGTGTGTACGGGAGCCACATTGTAGTGCTATGTGTTGGAGCAACAGGATTGCAACTGGGTGTGGTTGGATTGAGATTTGAGACACACAAAGATTTGAGAACTCACAGCTTTATTTGCACAAGCACAAACACCACACACGTACAATTAGAGACATACAATATGTAGCATATTTAAGCTTATATAATTATATATTCGTGGAAGATTCCACTTCTAATGACTCGATTCTCGACAACGCGCAGATTGCGCTAAATATATTTTCTATCCGAGTGAGAGTCTGTAGGCCAACTAATACACAGGGCTATGCTAAATATATTTCCTATCTGGGTGAGATACCATAAACTAAACGTTTCTTAGCGGCAACGCCGATTGCGCTGTACTTCCTCTAGCGTGAGAGTCTCGAATCCTACTGACCACTTCTGAACGCCACAGGGGGCGCTCTCGTGAAAAGGAGGAATAAAAAGCAAGTTTCTAAAAAGAATAAATGAATCTCTCTTTTTATAGTCGCTAAAATCATAACAGATTTCATACGAAAGAAATATATCGTTATAACACAAGACAACAACAACAAAAAAAAAAAAAAAAAAAAAAAAAAAAAACAACACAGAATCTATTAAAAACTTATTGAAATTTGTCGAAGTAAAAATAATACATTTAATAACGTTATTGTATATGACGTTTAGTTTTTATTTAAAATATTATTAGCCTTCAATTATTAATACAAATAATATTTTCAGACCATTTTTTTTTTCACATATTCGCAAATCTTTAAAGTATCTTATAAATAGCATTGAAATAAATATCCATAACTACAGTCCGTGAAATCGTTATAACTATTTTAGTTATCGTGATCTATTAAATCAGAGACAATTAATATTTATTTAGTGAATCACTTTATTTTTATCCAAACATTTCATTTCTTTTTATATCGAAATGTAATTAAAGAAGTTATACCATTTTTTCTCCATCTTTTGTATCCAGAGTAACTTTCATCAGACGATATTTTACTTTTCTTGAATCAGAACAGCTGTTGCCATGTGATGAAAGTAAAATAAAAGAAAAAAAAGATCGATTGGCGAGTAATTTACTAGATTAATCTTTCAGTGACAGTCGATTAAAGAGAGACCCATCTGCGACGGAGTAATAGAGTTTTTATCAGTGATTGCACCATAATGATTCGTTTTCTTAGATCTGGGTGATTGATTATTTCTATTAGTAACACACGATTCGATTTTAGATATTGATTCACCAGGAAGCAATGTTCAGTTCCTGATTGAAAATAGATTTTGGAAGTGATTCACTAATTCATCTAATGCATAATTAATCTTGTTGTTGGTATTTGTTGGAAAATTTAGGTCTCTACATTAAATTACGAGTATGATGAATTTTGTATAAATGACGTTTTGTATATGTATATTTTCGATCTAGTTCTAGATATATTTTACCCTTCTACATCAGTGGTTCTCAAAGGGTGCGCATAAGAGGATATCAGGGTGCGCTTTGTGTTCTCTCCAGAGAGTTATATGTCCTAAGATAAAAGTAAAGTTTCCTAATGGCCAACTGGTTAGCGCTCTGGAGGTTGGTACTACAGGCTTCAGGTTAAAATGATGGAGGTGGCATGGATGTTTGTTAGTGCTCCGGAATCTACGTTAAAAGTAGGAGCCGGTCTAATTTGCTCAAAGTGTGTACAAAATGACTGTAGAGCGGCAAACGAAACGAGTATAAATGTAGATACACTTTGTCTTGTCAATTCTTTTATTCAAAGTAAGTTTCATTACAACCATCTAACCTTTCTGATTGCTTTTTTCTATTTCTTCACGTAAAAAGTTCCCAAACATCAATAACGCGCGAAAGGAGGTTTCTGAGTCTTCTACCTACGGGTGCTCCCTCATAACAGAAGTTTCTTCCCTTTCCCTCTTTCTAAGAGGATCTTGGATCCACACTGGATCTTGGACTTGGTCTAGATGCTGCTGTTTACCAAGTGGGATAAAAAATAATTATTGAAAACCTATTGAAATTTATCAACATAAAATTAATACTTCAATTTTATTAATTTTTATAATTGTATAATTTTTATATTGTATTAGTTTTTATATTAATCTATATTGCATTGTTTAGTTTTTTATTAAAATTTTATTTGACTTCTAATACAAATAATGTTTCCAGACCAGTACTTTTTCATATGTCCGCAAATCTTTAAATAATCGTATAAATAGCTTTGAAATAAATATTCCAAAACAACAATTCTTGAACTCGAATATAACTATTTTAATTATCGTGACTTATTAACTCAGAGACAATTAATATTTATTTAGTGAATCACTTTATTTTTATCCAAGCATTTCATTTCTTTTCATATCGAAATGTAATTAAAGAAGTTACACCATTTTTTCTCGTCTTTTGTATCGAGAGTAACTTTCATCAGACGATATTTCACTTTTCTTGAATCAGAACAGCTGTTGCCATGTGATGAAAGTAAAATAAAAGAAAAAAAAATGATCAATTGGCGAGTAATTTGCTAGATTAATCGTTCAGTGACAGTCGATTAAAGAGCGACCAATCTGCGACGGAGTAATAGAGTTTTTATCAGTGATTGCACCGTAATGATTCGTTTTCTTAACTCTTGGTGCAGCGATGGTGATTTATTATTTCTATTAGTTACACACGATTCGATTTTAGATATTGATTAGCCAGGAAGCGATGTTCAGTTCCTGATTGAAAATGGGTTTTCGACGAGGTATTCTGACGAGGAAGAAATACAGTAATTCGTCTAATGCATAACCGAATCTGTTTTCAAGTTTTTGTTACCATTCTTTGGAATGTGTATGTATTGAATATGCATCTCTCCAATCTAGTTCAATACTTTTATGACTCTACAACAGTGGTTCTCAAAGGGTACGTCCTGTCCTAGATATTGATACACCAGGAAGCAATGTTCAGTTCCTGATTGAAAATAGGTTTTAGAAGAGACTCAGTAATTCGCCTAATGCATAACCTAATCTGCATGCTAGTTTTTTGTTACCCTTCTTTGCCAGATTTATGTTTCTGGATTAAATTAAGAGGAATTTTGTATAAATAAAATTTTGAATATGCATGTTTTCGATTTAGTTCTAGATTTATTGTATCACTCTACAGCAGTGGTTCTCAAAAAGGGTACGTCCCATAAGATTTCCGGGTTCTCCATGTGTTCCCTTCAAAGAAATATGAAAACTAAATGTCCTGAGGGCCAATTGGCTAGCTGTATGGCTGTTGGTGCAGCAGGTATCAGGTCCAAATACTGGTGGGGGCCTACATGTTTGTGAGTGGTTCGGAATCCACGTTAAACTGTAGGTCCCGGTCTAATTAGCCCAAAGTGTGTACAAAATGACCGTCGAGCAACAAACCAAACCAGTATAAAAATAAATATAGTTACTCTTTTTCTTATCAGTTTTCCATTCAAAGATAGTTTTCTTTACAACCAATTAACCTTTTTGGTGGCTTTTTTTCCCCTACTTTCTTCACATAAAAAGTCACCAAATAACAACAATGCTGAAAATGTTTCCGAGGAACTAGGAGAGGTAACTTCCATGGTTGCCTCCTAGGAACCCTAGCATCTACGTGATTTTCAATGTTAAAAAAATTTCCATTGCAACTTCTGAGTTTCTGTTGACTGTAAATAATAGTCCCCGTAGTTGACCATCGTGATATAAAACTATGAGATATTAGCATTGATTGCGTATTTTGCCAAAAATTTATATATAGTGCGTCTACAATTACTTAAATGTACCCAGACTTCAAAAAGTTTGAGAATCACTGTTCTATAAAATGTAATCTGATTTTGGCTGTTGAATACTGCCTGTTGCTTCAAGAATATAAATGGCGCCACGAGAGTAATTTATTATAAAAAAAAGACCTGTCACCAAGCCACGAGTTGTTTTACATCCCAAAACGACTTTTTCGACGTAGAATGAGATATGAAAGGCCTTTTTGATTATGAGCTAGACATTTAAGTCACCAAGTCATGAAGTGTTTTACATCCCAAAACGAATTTTTCAATGTAGAGTGAGATAAGTCATTGCTCATTATGAGCTAGTCATTCAAGAACTGTAACGAAGTCACGAAGTGTTTTACATCCCAAAACGAATTTTTCAATGTAGAGAGTGATAAGGCATTGCTCATTATGAGCTAGTCATTCAATAACTGTAACGAAGTCACGAAGTGTTTTACATCCCAACATGTTTCTTTACAATGTAGAGTGAGTTACGAAAGGCATTGTTCACTATGAGCTAGTCGTTCAATACCTGTCACCAGACACAAATTGTTTTATATCCAAAAACGATTCTTTTCTTTGTAGAGTGAGCTAACCATTCAGTACCTGTTACCCAGCCACGAAGTATTTACGTCCAAAAAGATTCTTTTCAGTGCAGAGTAAGATACGAAAAGCATTTTTTTGATGACCTTTCACGTGACAATGACCTTCAAGTTCACTGTCAGTAGCCAAGACGATTAAAAGCAATTTTTTTTTTGTAAAAAAATAAGACTTTGCTGATTTACAGTAAATTAAGTGATCCTGACCCATGATCATGCTAAATCTAATATTGCAAGAGAGAATCTCCTGGTAAAGTGAGTTGGTTATATGTTTAAAAGCTATCTCCTGGCTGGCAAACGATGCTTTTTCCACCCTATACTTTTGACCCTGTTCCAGCCTATTACCAATTTTAAAAAAGCTTACAGAATTGTTTTGCAGAGCTTAGACTAATTTCCAGAGAAATTAGGAAACTTCAATTTTATTAGTAAACCTGAAAATGATAGAAGACATAATATATATATATAGCGCTATCAGACACTGAGGATTATATACAACAACAACAACACTGACTTGATTAAACATAAACCACGCAGATTATAAAGGGAACGCAATACCTTTATTGTTAAATTAAACAAATTCTAGAATTTTACTACTATTAATAAATAAATCGTCATTCAATATTTGTTAAATAAAAATTCATATAAGTCGAAGCTTAACACATAACTTGTAATTAATATTTTACTGGCAATAGAAAAATATATTTTGCAAAACATTATTTTTTATATAATTAATAAAAGCTTCAATTTGTTTTTCGTTTTTCACCACTCTTTTATGTTATTTAATACAAAATGGCATTCTTTTAAAACCTATCGAAAAACTGTTTATTTAATACATATATTACTTGTTTTTTGCAACGATATGCCTTGTTTCTTTTTCTGATGTTGATCCATATGACTCAAGAATATTTTGTCAGGAAACCTTTTTATAGCTTTCTGTTTTTTTTTTCTACAGGTTTTTAGTTCCTAGCAGGAAAATTAATGGCACCTAATAAAATACGAGCCTATTTTCATTATCTGAAATGTGCAGGCACATACAAAAATTAAAAAAAAAAGAAATACTTTCAACGAACAATTATTTACAGGCACTAAGTCAAGAAATAAAAAAAAAATTCCCATCATATTTTTAAAATCGCTTTCAGTGAATAATTAACATCGATGCGGCTTTTCGCTCCAATTTTTTATTTACCTAGAAAAAATAATAATAAAAAAATCTTAATCGTATTTGCAAAAGCTGATGCCATCCAAAAGCAATTTAATCTTACTCTCACGAAATTCCTTTTCATGTGGTGATTGGCTTTCTCTAAGTTATTTATGCTTTCTTAACCTGAAAATAATTAAAGGATTAACCTTTTTCGAATACTTCCGAGGATTTTAAAGAATTCAATAGTTGTTGATTAAGACTGCAATAGTTATGCTTTATTGTAGGCATTTTCTTTTATAAAATACTTTGGATACTCTGTAAAAGTGAATACAGAAAATGTTTAAGGACTTTAACGGCATATTTTTAAAATCACTTTCTTTGAATAATTAACATCTTTGCGGCTGTTCTCTCAACTGTTTTTATTTAGAAGAAATAATAAAAAAATACTGTTAATTATATAAAAAAAGTCTCGTAATTGTATTTGAAAATTTATTTTTGCAAATATCAATGGATAAATAATTCAAACATTAGGATCAGATGAGAATAATCGATAAAAAAAATAACATTTTATTTTCACAATTTTTTTTAATATTTCCTGTCAAATTATCTATTTGTAAATTATTTGAAAAATGGGAAATAGTGGCGGTTGATTAAATGGACTTACTAAAGTTCCAAAAAGTAATTATAACTGCTAAAATAATAAACTATTAATATTAAATTTATTTTAAATTCTCTAAATTAACATTTATTTTTTCATGCATTTTGCTTTAAATAAAAAATTACTCATTCGAAACTTTCGCATCTCGAATATTTATTTTCATTTTTTTCCCCTTGAAATAATCCCTCTTATAAAATGAAAAGAGATAAAGTTACGAATAAGCTCGAATTTTCCGAAATACTTTTGGGTTTCAAACCGAGAGGCGATTTTTCACTGACATGAAATGAAAAACAACGTCCTACGAAAAGTAAATCAAACAGGTGTGGTTTCGAAAACTCAACGCGGGAAACCATAACTTTATCTCGATTGCTTCTCCCTTAGTGTTGCCATTACTGGAAATATTTCTGGATTATCTTCTCTTTAATTACCATTTGCAACCACGTGCTATTTTCCCTACGGAACATTTGCGGAAGGAATTACTTTTGCATTTTTGCCCTAACCAGTTTTAGATTATACTTTTGCTTTTGAGGAAATTGATTTGCTAGTTACAGTTGCAGTTACAGAGGAGAATTAACTGGGGTGGAGAGACCAAAAAAAAAAAAAAAAAAAAAAAAATCCATTTGTTGATTAGTTCTGGTTATTCCGTTTCTAAACTGTTCGTTTAACGGTGGTGTAAATGTCGGTCACCCATTTTCAGTTGTTAGAATAGTTGCACAGACTTAAAAAAGCTTGTTTAAATGGATTTTTTTGCTCAAAAAATATATCAATTTAATCAATTTTTAAGATACAAATAAGTACATAATTTTATAAATAAATCTAAACTAGCATTTCCAATATTGGGATTTGAAAACTATAAATAAACTAAACTAGCAAAAAGAAAAAAAGAAAACTCAAAATTTAAAATGAGATTTAGCGAACATCTCGTTTTTTTCATGTATTAATTGTTTATGTCCACGTCGAGTCTGACTCAACGCCATATGTCTTTGCAATGAGTCCAACCTGTGAGTTTGCAATAAGTCCAACGTCCAGTCTGACTCGAGTCCGTCATCATTCTTTTGCAACAAGTCCAACGTCGAGTCTGATTCTACTCCCCTTTCTTTGCGCCCTCCCTTCTTCAGCGATTCGGAACCAAGTCAGAGTTATACCTACGGGTGCTCCATCACAACAGAAGCTACTCCTTTCCGTCCTCCATGAGCAGACTTCACATGGGGTGTACTTCCCGCGCTGCGGGACACTGAGGATTAGGCATAAAAGCAACACTTACTTGATTAAAACATACGCAGTACCTTTCCTATTATGAAATTAGTCAAATCTAGAATTTTATAAAATAACCACCACAATTGCCATTCAATATTTGTTAAACAAAAATGCATGCAATGCAAAGCTTAATACACAGCTAGTAATTAATAGGTTGCTGGGAACTGAAAAAATATAGTCTGCAAAACATTTTTTTTTATATCTTTCATAAAAGCTTCAATTTCTTTTACTTTTTTTATCACTCTTTTATGTTATTTAATACAAACTGACATTCTTTAAAACACAGCGAAATACTGTTTCTTTAATACAAGTATTAAATACTTGTTTTTTGTGACGATATGCCTTGTTTCATTTTCGGATGTGATTCATACGAAGTAAAGGTTATTTTTGTCAGGAAACCTTTTTACGGCTTTCTATTTTTTTTTACTGGTTTTTATTTCTTTGCAGGAAAATTAATGGCACCTCATAAAATACAAGTCTATTTTCATTATCTCAAATGTACAGGCATGTACAAAAAAATAAAGGAAATATTTTCAACAAACAATTATTTACAGGCACTAAATCATGAAAGAAAAAAAAATTTCTATCCAATTTTTAAAAACACTTTCTGGGAATAATTAACATTGACGCGGCTTTTCTCTAATTTTTTTTTATTAACAAAAAATAATTACAAAATATCGTTAATTGTATAAAAAAATAATCTTAATCGTATTTGAAAAAGCTGATGCCATCCAAAAGCAATTTAATCTTTCTTTCCCAAAATTCCTTTTCATGCAGTAGTGGGCTTTATGCAAGGTGATTTATGCTTTCTTAACGTGAAAATAATTATGCAAGGATTATGGGCTCTTTTTTAGAATACTTCCGAGGATTTTAAAAGAATTCAATAGCTGTTGGTTTAGATTGTAATAGCGTAGGAGTTATACTTAATTGTATACCTTTTTCTTTTCTGTAATATTCTACAAAAATTAATACAAAAGTGTTTGATGGCTTTTGGATGTAAAAATTAAAACTTATCATCAGATTAAGTACTTTATTTATTTTAACGTTACGCAGATAACTCCTACCTAAAAACGCTTGTTTAATAAATTACATGAATGGTAAGTTAACGGTAGCTTTTCTACATATAATCTGTTGTTAGTTTTTTCCCCTGGCTTTAATTCTGTTCAAAGTAAAGGAGTTTTATTTTCCATGGATTATTTTTTATAGTGAGGAAAAAAAACATTGTTTTTTATTTGAATGCAATTTGTTCTTTTTTTATTGATAGGAATTCAAAAAAAATGTTGAAAACACAAAAACCCATAACGTCCATATTTGTGACCGCTGAGCGTTAATAGTAATTTATAAGTGAAATGATTTTATATATCTTCGGCATAAATTATTCATTATTATTCCGGGCATTCATTATTAAATCTAAATATGTTTAATAAATCTGATATTTGATATCTGATATTATTTTTTAAAATTATTAACGATTTGATCAAATAATTCAACAACACTGGCAGTCAAAAGGCTGCTTTAAGCTATATTTTATTCATATTTTCATAATATTTTATGTATTTATTTTAATTTGGCACAACAACAACAATCCTTAAACAATTACAATCTTTTCTTATATGAATTATTATAATAAATTGATTTCACTGACTTCTTACGGCACATGTAAATTGCAAATCCATATTTATTATATATTATCATATATAGTACTTTTGATTCTAGAAATTCATTTCTTATTTTATTAATCTGTGTTTTAAAACTTAAATGAGATAAGTGTTGCTAAGACTACTGAATTGACATCATCTAGTTATGGGGTCTGTATTTCATTATGATTGGTGTAAACACAGAATGTACACAGATTAATACTTTTATATTCTCAAAATATTATTTAAGAATCAATGTTTTATGATAAATTTAACCATTCCTTAACAACATATGTATATTTTTTGTTCTAATGCAGTTGGCAAACACTTAGACAGTTCTCTTGGATGCCTTCAGGCAAGCGCTGCACAGACATTACTCACTTAACCAGGAGGTGCGTGTAGCTTGAAGATAAGCTACAGACGCGGACAATCCCTCCGCAACGCTCTACGATTATGTTAAACCGAGACCTACGGTTTAAAGTGAATTCGAACCCCTAAAAACATCCATGGCACTGCCGGGGCTCGAATCGAAACCTGTGGTATCGAGCGCCAGAGCGCGCTAACCACTCGGCCATTCAGCCCCTTAACAACATATATTGAAATTCTGTTGAAGAAATGAGCTATAAAATATGCTAAAATATTGAAAGTTGTAATTTTTTATTATTTTTTTATAATATTTTATCTATTTATTTTAATTTAGCACAACAGCAACAATCCATAATCAATTAGAATTTTTCTTAGATGAGTTATAATAAATTGATTTCATTCACTTTTTTCAGGACATGCAAATTGCTAATCCATATTTTACCATATATAGATTCTATACTAGAAATTCACTTCCTAAATGACATTCGTTGCAAAAGAACTCTTCAACATCCCGAGAAATTCTGACACCTGTTTCCTCCCTAAGATAGAAAAGCCACCTGGAAATGAGGGTGTCACAAATACCTCGCGCGGGGATGTCTCCGAAATTCAAATATCCAGACCACCTGGAATTTGAATCCAGAGATCCTCGTATTTCTTCCTTAACAAACTGCTTCCTTCCGGTAGCCATATTTTCCCCTTCTATGACTTTACATGAGTCTGGCTAGATTTCAACATTTATATTTCGTCAGTCAAGATATGTCACGATGAAAGATGACATTTTAGAATATTACAAGGAAATTCAAAAATTCGAAAAAATGGTATGTTATTAAAGTTGAATAACTGAAATTAAATAACATCTAATATTTTAAAGTAGGGATAATTAAGTTTGTACTTATATTTATTTATTATGAAAACTCATGTAAGTAAAGATAGTTGTGGTTGCGCCAAATTAAAAAATGGGAACTGATGGCCAAAGTATTCGAGTTCGAATTCCGGCGAAGCCATGGATGTTTGTAGTGGTTCGAAATCCACTTTAAACCGTAGCTCCCGGTCTCATAGGATCGTAGAATATTGTAGGGGTAGTGTTACTCCGCATCCGTAACTTATTTTCAAGCTACACGCACCTCCTGGGTAATGCTAAGTGAGTAACGTTGGTGCAACGCTTGCCTTAAGGTATCCAAAACAACTGCCTAAGTGTTTGCCAGCTGCATTAGAACCAAAAATGATTCTACATGCGTCTGTGTGGATTTCTGCATTTATATTTCTTCAGTCAAGAAATGCTACAATGAAAGAAGACCAGTTTGAATTTTATAAGGGAACTCAAGAATTCGGAGAAATACTAGTCCGCTATCATAATTGAATCATAGAAATAAAATAACATCTATTATTTTGTCATTTGATTAAGTTTATGCCTATATATATGATAACTCCTCTAAGTAAAGATTATTGTTGTTGTTGTACCACATTAAAATAAATAAATAAAATATTATGAAAATACAAATAAAAAAAATAGCGGAATTCACTACAGAATCTATCAACAAGAAAATTACAAATCTTATGGTTATCATTATAAAATGAATATATTTTATTAAAACAAAAAAAAATCCAACAACACTGACATCAAAATGCTGCTTTACGCTATATTTTATTTATATTTTCATAATATTTTACCTATTTATTTTAATTTGGCACAACATCAACAATCCTTAAACAATTACAATCTTTACTTAGATGAGATATCATAATAAATTGATTTCACTGACTTCTTTCAGAACATGCAAATTGCTAATCCATATTTAATATATATTGTCATATATACTTTCTATATTGGAAATTCGCTCTTTAAATGACATTCGTGGCAAAGAACTCTTGAACATCCTGAAAAATTCTGACACCTGTTTCCTCCCTCAGATGGAGATACCACCTGGCAATGAAGGCGTCACAAATGCCTCGCGCGGTGATGTCTCCGAAATTCAAATATCCAGACCACCTGGAATTTGAATCCAGAGATCCTAGTATTTCTTCCTTAACAAACTGCTTCCTTCCGGTAGCCATATTTTCCCCTTCTAGGACTTTACATGAGTCTGGTTAGATTTCTGCATTTATTTTTATTCAGTCAAGATATGTCACGATGAAAGAAGTCCATTTCGAATTTTACAAGGGAATTCAAGAATTCGAAGAAATACTACTGTGCTCAAAAAGTAGGACCAATTATTATTTTTTTTCAAAAACTCCTTAGTTATTCTTCCAAATTTATTTCATCGCCTTCAAACTAATCCCCTCCGGACACAATGCACTTATGCCGACTTTTTTTCCAATCCTCAATGAATGCTAAAAAGTCATCGGCAGGGATGGCCTTCAAAGCGTGCGCCGATTCACGTTGAATCTCTTCAGTCTACTCAAAACGGTGTCCCCGGGGTGGTCGGGGTAGTCGCACGGTGCTAATATGGTGGTTGTGGAACGATATGGATTTTATTTTTTTCATTTCACATTCTATACGTTTCCGCAAACAAAATTTTAAGCTCAATTTATTCAGTCATTTCAAAACTCGCCGGAATCAATTTTAGAGTCTTACAAAGCCAAACGTAACAGAAACACTAATGAATATTTTGACGTCAAATTTCACACAGATGTCAAGGACAGTGCCAGCAACCTAAAAAGAAAGTAGCATAACTACAAGCTGCACGTACTCTCTGGGTAGTGCTAACTGAGTAACAGCGCTACAGCCCTTGTTTATGGCATAAAGATTAACTGTTACAATATATTGCATTAGAGCAGCTATAAATAAAAATAGCGGAAAGCAGCATTTGACTGCTAGTGTTGTTAGATTATTTGAACAAATCGTTAATATTTGAGGAAAATAATACCAGATATAATAAATATATTTAGTTTTAATAATTCCCTCAATTCCTTCTTTTTTTTCACTCTATTGCAGAAAGTCCTTTATAAATAATTTTCATTCATTTTTTTAAGTTTATCTAACACCATCTATTGGTATATATATGCAACTTAAATCTAAAAAAAAATATAATTAATTAATTAAATTTAATTACTGAATTAATATTTGACAAAACTGCATTAACATCCAGTGTCATCCACAACAAGTTCAAAAAAATGTATTTGAACTTGAGTGGATGAATAAAAAGTATTTTATGAACGATTGAAAATTTGAACAAGATATATATAAGGAGAGTGTGAGCTAATAGAAGGAATTGAATAATTAGGTATTAATAATAATGAACAATTTATGCCCAACATCTATGGAATTATTTTAATTTACAAGAGAAGTTATTATTATTTTTTTTTTTTGGAAACGCTCAGACGTCACAAATACGGACGTTATGATTTTTTGGTTTTTCACCATTTTTGTTTGAATTCCTATAATATAAAATCAATAAATTGTATTAAAATAAAAATAAAAATTGTCATTTTTTCTCTTTATAAAGAAACTCATTCGTAGAAAATAATGCTCCTTTATTTAGAAGAGAATGAAAAGCAGTTGGAAAAAACAAACAACCGGTCAGGTTATAGAAAAGCCGCCGTTAACCACATTTAAGTAATTTATTAGACAAGAGTTCTATGTGGAGCGATACATTAAAATGAATAAAACTCTTAATTTTAAGGAAAAGTTTTAATTTTAATATCCAAAAGCCATTAAACATTTCTGTATCGATTTTTGCAGACTATCCAAGGTATTTTATAAAAGAAAAAGGTACAATAAAGCATAACTACTAAGCTATTGCAATCTTAACTAACATCTACTGAATTCTTTAAAGATATTAAAAATAGGTTAATTCTTTAATTATTTTCACGTTAAGAAGCATAAATCATTTTGAATAAAGCCAACCACTACATGAAAAGGAATTTCGTGAAAGAAAGATTAAATTGCTTTTGAATGGCATCAGCTTTTTCAAATACGATTAAGATTATTTTTTATACAATTAATGATATTTTGTTATTATTTTTTCTAGGTAAATTAAAAAAAATCGAGAGAAAAGCCGAGTCGGTGTTAATTATTCACGGAAAGTGATTTTAAAAATATGATAGAAATTTTTTTGATGTTTCTTGACTTAGTGCCTGTAAATAATTGTTCGTCGAAATTATTTCTTTTTTTGCACGTGCCTGCACATTTGAGATAATGAAAATAGACTTGTATTTTATTAGGTGCCCTTAATTTTCTTGCTAGGAAGTAAAAGCAAGTAAAAAAATAGAAAACGTAAAAAGGTTTCCTGACGAAAATATTCTTGCATCACATGGATCACATCCTAAAATGAAGCAAGGCATATCGTCACAAAAACAAGTATGTAATAATTACAGGAATTACAGTATTAATTAAGGAAACAGAATTTCCCTGGGTTTATAAACTCATGTTTGTGAAAATTGCAACACCATGAAGGACTTACGCGAGTGAGCTGAAATTTCCAGGAAATGCAAATTAGTGCATGATATGCAAATGATTAGAATTTCAAACTCGTAGCGCATGCGTATGCTGAGCAGCGCCCTCTGAACGGCGGATGGATCCGAATAAATAGACGGCTGTAGCGAGGCGTGTTTGGTTATCGGTGGTTATCTGCTAGTTTTAAACGTTAGCTCAATCGTTAGTTATCGAGAGCGAGATTTGAACAACTTACAGAGTTTGAACGGGTGGAGAATCATCGGCCTTCGTGAAGCTGAATTGTCTTCGTAGATTGTAGCCGCTCGTGTGCAGCGTAACAGCAGCACAGTGATGCGTCTTTGGAATCTGTGGACGGACGAGTGTCGGACAACTCGGAAATCCGGGAGTGAATCCCGAAATGTGACGTCAACTCGCGATGATAGACACCTGGTCCGCATGGCGCTGACGGACCGTACAGCTTACTCTAGACAAGTGGCAGCACAGTGGTGAATAGCTACAGGTGTTTCATTGTGTGCTTCATCAATTCGTAGACGTCTGCTGCAGCGTGGACTGCGCGCAAGGACTCCTTTTGCAGGGTCCCTCTCACGCTAAAACATCGCCGCCTGCGGCTACAATGGGCCGCTCAGCATAGAGACTGGCGTGCTGATTGGCAGCATGTCGTGTTTTCTGACGAGTCCCGCTTTAAATTGGGGTACCATGATGGCTGCATTCGTGTCAGACGCTATGCCGGTGAACGCCACCTTCCAGAGTGCATTATCGAACGCCACAGTGAACGAACATCGAGTTATGGTCTCGGGTGCCATAGCATATCATGGACGATCTCAATTGCTAAGAAATTGTGGGCAATCTGAACAGCAACCGGTACATCAGTGAAGTTCTACAGCCCCAAGCTGTTCCCTTCCTTCAAAGCTTGCCAGGCGCTGTATTTCAACAGGACAATGCCCGCCCTCATATCGCTAGGACTGTTCAATCCTTCTTTGCAACGCGGCAAAAGTACAGCGTCTTCCTTGGCCTGCGTATTCCCCGGATATGTCGCCGATTGAACATGTGTGGGATTTCGTTGGTCGGCGTCTCGCTCGTTATCTTCGTCCTGTTGCTTCTACAGACGAACTTTGGGTGCGCATACAAACAATATGGTATGCTGTTCCTCAGGCAGGCATTCAAAATTTTTACTTATTGCAGCACTTATTGCGGCGCGTGGTGGCTACACAAAATACTGATTCCGATCTGTTGTTATTGTTTGTTTGCTTTGAACATTTAATCATTTATTTGTACCACTACCACTCAACTGTGTATTAAATTTCATTCAATTATGACGATTCTTTCATGGTGTTGCAATTTTCACAAACATGAGTTTAGAAGATATAAAAAATAAATTTTCGCAGTATCTATTTTTCTCTTGCCAGCAACCTATTAATTACTAGCTGCGTATTAAACTTCGTATTACATGCATTTTTATTTAACAAATATTGAATGTTGATTTTGGTGGTTATTGTTATTTATAAAATTCTAGATTTGACTAATTTAATAATAGGAAAGTTACTGTATTCCTTTATAAGCAGTGTGGTTATGTTTAATCAAGTCAGTGTTGTTGTTATTGTGACTAATCCTTAGGATCCGGCGGCATGGGATGGACACCCCGGGTAGGATGGAGGAAAAGGGGGCAGCTTCTGTTGTGATGCAGCACCCGAAAGTAGAAGTCTGATTTCGCACCGTGGCGCTGGAGAGGGTAAAGGCAGCGCCTTTCGAGGACTTTTAAGGAGAAACTACACTGCATTAACAATGTTGCCAGCGGATTGAATCTCGACCTAACACTCACCAGGTTACGCCTAACACTCAAAAGTGACGTCGAATCAGACTCGACGTTGAACTTGTTTCAAAGAATGATGACGTCAAGTCAGATTCCACGTTGGACTTGTTCCAAAGACAGATGACGTTAAGTCAGGCTTGACATTGGACAGCAAACAGTTAATACATGAATAAAACACGAGATGTTCGCTAAATCTCATTTAAAATTTTTGTGTCTTTTCATTTTTCTAGTTTTAGTTAGATTCTAGTTAATATATGTAAAACTTATAGTCCACTGACGGGCGATAAGGGGTTGACATTGCCTTCCGATAGAAATTTTGGGATTGATTGTACCACATTTGTGTGCCGTATGTAGAAAACTCCGAAAATGTTTTCCCAGACAGTAATCTGGAAAGAGCCCGTAGTAACTCTCAAAAATGATAATACACTACTTTACACAAAAGTAAAACAAAATATAATTGTCAGCAAAACGAATCCAAAACCGTTAAATGATGCACTCTTAAACCGTGTCGAGTCACACTGGACATTGGACATGTTTCAAGAAAGATGTCATCGAGTCCGACTCGACGTTGAACCGCAAAGGGGTAATACATGAATAAAACACGAGATGTACGTTATACGTAAAAATTTCGACTTTCATTTTTCTAGTTTTAGCTAGATGCTAGTTTAGATTTATTTATAAATTATGTATTTATTTTGTATTTTTAAAAGTTTTTACATATATTTTCAAATCTGGTTGCCGGTGCAAATATTTTTTTACATTTGTAGATATAATGATAGATATATCTACAAATGTAAACCCAGTAGATAAACACCAAATACCACTTAACAATAAATTAAAAAGGGAAAAAGTTTTAAACATTAAGCAAACTACTACATCAAATTAACGCACATAACTTTTGGTAATCTGTTTATAAAGAAAACAGAATCACATTTAAATTTTTAAGAGTACATCTAGTACTCCAAAATTCGAAAACTGGAACTATTCTAACAACTGCAAATGGGGTGAACTGCATTCACACTACTATTAAACGAACAGTTTAGAAACGGAATAACCTGAACTAATCAACAAATGGATTCTTTTTTTTTTTGTCTCTCCCCCAGTTAGTTTTCATTTGTAACTACAACTGGCAACAGCAAACCCAATTTCCTCAAAACCAAAAGTATAATCTAAAACTGGTTAGGGCAAAAATGCAAAAGTAATTCCTTCCGGAAATGTTCCGTAGGGAAAATAGCACGTGGTTGCAAACGATAATTAAAGAGAAGATAATCCAGAAATATTTTCTGTAATGGCAACACTAAGGGAGAAGCAATCGAGATAAAGTAATGGTTTCCCGCGTTGAGTTTTCGAAACCACACCTGTTTGATTTATTTTTGTCTGGACGCTGTTTTTCATTCCATGTCAGAGAAAAATCGCCTCTCGGTTTGAAACCCAAAAGTATTGTGAAAATTTCGAGCTTAGGTATAAATTATTTGTAACTTTATATCTTTTACTTTTATAAGAGAGATTATTTCTGGTAAAAAAAGGAAATAAATATTCGACATATGAAATTTTCGAGTGAGTAATTTTTCTTATTTAAAAACACATGCATGAAAAAAATAAAATTACTTTTAATTTAGATAGTTTAAAAAACTAAATAGTAATAGTTTATTATTTTAGCACAGACAATTACTTTTTGGAAGATTAGTAAGCCCATTTAATCGGCCAACACTATTTCCCATTTTTCAAATAATTTATAAATAGATAATTTGAAAAGTAATGTTAAAAATAAATATTGCGAATATAAAATGTTATTTTTTTAATCGATCATTCCCATCTGATCCTAATGGTTGAACTATTTACACGTTAATATTTGCAAAAATAAATTTTCAAATACAATTACGAGACTTTTTTTAATATAATTTAACAATATTTTGTTATTATTTCTTCTAAATAAAAACAATTGAGAGAACACCCTCATAGATGTTAATTATTCAAAGAAAGTTATTTAAAAAATATGCTGTTAAAGTCATTAAACATTTTCTGTTTTCTCTTTTACAGAGTATCCAAAGTAATTTATAAAAGAAAATGTCTACAATAAAGCATAACTATTGCAGTCTTAATCAACAACTATTGAATTCTTTAAAATCCTCGGAATTATTCGAAAAGGGTTAATCGTTTTATTATTTTCACGTTAAGAAAGCATAAATCACTTTGCATAAAGCCAACCGCCACATGAAAAGGAATTTCGTGAAAGAAAGATTAAATTACTTTTGGATGGCGTCAGCTTTTCCACATACGATTAAGATGATTTTTTTTTACAATTAACGATATTTTGTTATTATTTTTTCTAGGTAAATAAAAAACTGAGAGAAAGGCCGAATCGATGTTAATTATTCACGGAAAGCGATTTTAAAAATATGATAAGAATTTATTGTTTGTTTTTTGACTTAGTGCCTGTAAATAATTGTTCGTTGAAAGTATTTCTTTTTTTTTGTACGTGCCTGCTCATTTGAGATAATGAAAACAGACTTGTATTTTATGAGGTGCCATTCATTTTCCTGCTAGGAAATAAAAACCAGTAGAAAAAATAAATAGAAAGCCGTAAAAAGGTTTTCTGACAAAAATATTTTTGCGTCATATTGATCATATCGCAAAATGAAACAAGGCATATCGTTGCAAAAAAGAAGTATGCAATGCATCTATTAAAGAAACAGCATTTCGTTGTGTCTTAAAGAATGTCATTTTGTATTAAATAACCTCAAAGAATGATGAAAAAAAAAAAATAAAGAACATTTGAAGCTTTTATCAAAAATGTGAAAAATAAATTTTCTGCAGAATATATTTTTCTCTTGCAGCAATATATTAATTACTAGCTGTGTATTAAGCTGCGCATTACATGCAATTTTTATTTAACAAAAATTGAATGGCTATTTTGTTGGTTATTATTAGAAGTAAAACTTTGGTTTTGACTAATTTAATAATAAATGCATTACACTCCATTTATATGTGTTGTTGTTGTCGTGTCCCTCATAGAAGGAAGGATGAGGGGTGCAGCTTCTGTTCTGATGTAGCACCCGTAGGTAGAAGTCTGACTTCTGCTCCGGGACGCTCTTACAGTCATAGGAGATTGGGACCTACGGCTTAAAGTGGATTCCGAACCATTACAAACATCAACCGCCCCGACGGGACTCGAACCCTAATCCTGTGGCACCTTGCGCCAGAGCGCTAGACAGTCGACCAATTTATATGTGAGGTTTATGTTTAATCAATCAACGTTGTTGTTATCATGGGACTAATCCTCAGTGTCCGGCAGCGCGGGACGGACACCCCACTAATAGTCTATTCATAGAAGGAGGGAAAGTGGGTCAGCTTCTGTTGTGATGGAGCACCCGTAGGTAGAACTCTGACTTGGCTCCTAGTCGCTATTTGTGTATTCTATGAAGAAAACACAGAACATTTTTTCCCAGGCAACTATCTATGCGAGATGCTTTAGGCATATAATTTTAACCGAGTCTCCTTGCGAACTAAACGGAGCGATTACAATGCCCACCACTAATTGATTGAAACCCGAGCTTTTTTTCTTACTCTTTATTTGAGCCTGTTACCACTAGTTCACAAGTCAAAGACGTCATTTAAATAGAAAAATTTAAAATAAATTTTTTTTAAAACATAATTTTTCTTTTAAATACTTCAGTGAATGTAATAATATTCAAACAAAATATATTATTATATATTTTGTTTGAATTATTCTCTTAATACTAATATATGCTTTATCAAATTTTTAGCATTGTGAGAAAAAATCAGGAATAATTAGGGTAGTGTAACCGTGCTTCCTCCTAAACAGTGGAAAGCGCGCCCTCCTTTGGCGTTCAGAAGAAATTGCCAGTTGGTTTCGAGACTCTCCCCTGAAAGGAAGTACAGCGCAATCTGCGCTCCTGCTGAGAAACGTTCAGTTTATAGTGTCTCATCCCGAGAGGAAATATATTTATCTCAACCCTGCGTATTAGTTAGCCTGCAGATCCTCACTCGGAAAAGAAGTATATTTCGCGTACCCTACGCGTATCTGGGTTTCGGGATTTCGGCTAAGAAGTGGAGTCCTTCCACATATCTATAATTATCTGTCTTTAAATGTGTTGGATATTGTATGTCTCTAATTGTATGCGTGTGGTGTTGAGCGTGTGTCAATAAAGTTGAGAGTTCGTCAACCCGTGCCTCAAATATCTCAACTCAACCATGCCTAGATATAATCTAGTTGAGTCATACTCGATGTAGGACTTCATGCAATTAGAAATGGCGTCGAGGACAGTAAAGAATAAAACGTATATATATGTAAAAAAAGTATCATTTAAAATTTTTCTTTTTTTTCTTTTTTGTAGTTTTAGTTAGATGCTAGTTTAGATTTCTTTATAATTTATGTATTTATTTGTAGCTTAAAAAAATTATTTGATATATTTTTCAAACCTAGTTTCATATGAAAATACTTCTATAATATTTGTGGATATACTGATACATATATAAACTGTTTAATAAATATTAAAGACCAGATACCACTTAACACTAAGTTGAAAATGAAAAAAGTTTTTAACATTCAGAAAATTCCTATATCAAATTAATTCTACATAACTTTTGGTGATTTGCTTATAAAGAAAAAAAAGTCACATTTTAAACTTCGCAAGAGAACATCCAGTACTCCAAAATTCGAAAACTGCAACTATTCTAACGACTGTAAATGGGGTGAGCTGCATTTACACCACCGTTAAAAGAACAGTTAAGAAACGGAGTAACCACAACTAATCAACAAATGGATTCTTTTTTTGTCTCTCCACCCCAGTTAACTCTCCTCTGTAACTGCAAATGCAACATACAATCCAATTTCCTCATAAGCAAAAGTATAATCTAAAATCGGTTAGGGTAAAAATGCAAAAGGAATTCCTTCCGGAAATGTTCCGTAGGGAAAATAGCACGTGGTTGCAAACGATAATTAAAGAGAAGATAATCCAGAAATATTTTCTGTAATGGCAGCAGTAAGGGAGAAGCAATCGAGATAAAGTAATGGTTTCCCGCGTTGAGTTTTCGAAACCACACCTGTTTGATTTATTTTTCGGTGGACGTTGTTTTTCATTCCATGTCAGTGAAAAATAGCCTCTCGGTTTGAAACCCAAAAGTATTTCGAAATTTTCGAGTTTCGGTATAAATTATTTGTAACTTTATATCTTTTACTTTTATAAGAGAGATTATTTCGAGAAAAAATGAAATAAATATTGAAGATGTGAAATTTTTGAGTGAGTAATCTTTTTATTTAAAGCAAAATGCGTGAAAAATTAAAATAACTTTTAATTTAGATAATTTATAATAAATTTAATAGTAATAGTTTATTATTGCAGCATAGGCAATTAGTTTTTGCAACATTAGTAAACCCATTTAATCAACCTAAACTATTTCCCACTTTTCTAATAACTTATAAATAGATAATTTGAAAGGTAATATTAAAAAAAAAATTTGCGAAAATAATATGTTATTGTTTTTATGAATCATTCTCATCTGATCCTAATGTTTAAATTATTTACACATTAATATTTGCAGAAATAAATTTTCAAATACAATTACGAAACTTTTATTTATATAATTAACAATAACTTGTTATTATTTCTTCTAAATAAAAATAATTGTCAGAACAGCCGCATAGATGTTAATTATTCAAAGAAAGTGATTTTAAAAATTTGCCATTAAAGTCACTAAACATTTCTGTATTGACTCTAACAGAGTATCCAAAGTATTTTATAAAAGGAAATGTCTATAATAAAACCTAACTGCTAAGCTATTGCAATCTTAACTAACATCTACTGAATTCTTTAAAGTTATTAAAAATAGGTTAATCCTTTAATTATTTTTACGTTAAGAAACCATAAATCACGTTGAATAAAGCCAACCACTACATGAAAAGGAATTTCGTGAAAGAAAGATTAAATTGCTTTTGGATGGCATCGGCTTTTTCAAATACGATTAAGATTACTTTTTATACAATTAACGATATTTTGTTATTAGAGAGTTTTTGCATACCGTACGTTAGTTACCGTAGGACGTCCGTTAGCTTTTTCTCCCTAGCGCGCATGCTCATAGGAAACATTATTACAGTTACGCATGCGCAGTTTCCTATGAGCATGAGCGCTAGGGAGAAAAAGCTAACGGACGTCCTATGGTAACTAATGTACGGTATGCAAAAACTCTTTATTATTTTTTCTCAGCAAATAAAAAAAAATCGAGAGAAAAGCCGCTTCGGTGTTAATTATTCACGGAAAGTGATTTTAAAAATTTGATACAATTTTTTTTTTGTTTCTTGACTTCGTGCCTGTAAATGATTGTTCGTTGAAAGTATTGCTTTTTTTTGTAGAGGCATGCACATTTGAGATAATGAAAATATACTTGTATTTTATGAGGTGCCATTCATTTTGCTGCTTGGAAATAAAGACCTGTAGAAAAAAAATAGAAAGCAGTAAAAATATTTCCGGACAAAAATATTCTTTGGTGATATTGATCACATCCGAAAATGAAACAAGGCATATCTTCACAAAAAACAAGTATATAATACATGTATTAAAGAAACAGTATTTCGCTAAGTTTTAAAGAATGTCATTTTGCATTAAATAACATCAAAAAATAATGAAAAAAATAAAAGAAATTGAAGCTTTTATCAAAGATATAAAAAATATGTTTTCGCAAAATATATTTTTCTCTTGCTAGTAACATATTAATTACTAGTTGTGTATTAAGCATCGCATTACATACACATGTACATGCATTTTTCATATGCAAAATTTCTTAACGTCTTGACGTCTTTGACGATATATTTGGGCATTTATTTTTTTGTAAAATTAATTACTATCATTAATAAAAAAAACCCAAACATTTGATAATACATTATTGACTATAGGATCTCACAACAAGGAAAATACAAATGTTATGGTTTGGCTGCACTGATAACGGTATTTACGGCAAGGGATATGAAAATCACGTAAATTAGTATTTCAACTGTCAGTGTAGTTGGATTATTTGAACAAATCATTAAAATTTTTTTTAAATACCGTATATATGAAATATATTTAGTTTTAACAATTAATAATTAGCTTTAATAATAATAAATGATTTATGCTAAAGATCTATGAAATCATTTCACTTATAAATTGCTATTAACGCTCAGCGGTCACAAATGGGGTTGCTATGATTGTTTTGTGTGTTCAACATATTTTGTTTTAATTCCTATCAATATAAAATGAATAAATTGTATTAAAACAAATCATTGTTATTTTTTTCTCACTGTAAAAAACGATCTCTAGAAAATAGTACTACTTTATTTTAAAGAAAATTTTTTTCCTAATGAAACTGGAAATACAGAGACAGTTAATCTTTATGTCATAAGCAAGGTCTGCACCGCTATTACTCATTTAGCACTACACAGGGGGCACGTGTAGCTGGAAGATATGCTACGGTCGCGAGTAACACTACATCCACAACGCTCTACGATCATATTAGATAGGGGGTTACGATTTAAAGTGGATTCCGAATCACTACAAGAATATATGGGACCGCCTGGACTCGAACCCGAAACCTGTGGTACCCCTAGGTCATCAGGCCCCTTATTTTAAACAGAATGAAAGACAGTGGAAAAAAGAACCAGTCAGATTATAGAAAAGCTGCCGTTAAAATATCATTTAAGTAATTTATTAGAGAAGCTTTTCTAGGCGGAGCGACACATTGAAATAAATAAAACACTTTTGCTGATGATAAGTTTTAATTTTAACAACTAAAAGTCATTAAACATTTCTGTATCGATTTTTGCAGACTATCCAAGGTATTTTATAAAAGAATACAATAAAGCCTAACTGCTAAGCTATTGCATTCTTAACTAACATCTACTGAATTCTTTAAAGGTATTAAAAATAGGTTAATCCTTTAATTATTTTCACGTTAAGAAACCATAAATCAAGTTGAATAAAGCCAACCACAACATGAAAAGGAATTTCGTGAAAGAAAGATTAAATTGGCATCAGTTTTTTCAAATACGATTAAGATTAATTTTTATACAATTAACGATATTTTGTTATTATGTTTTCTAGGTAAATAAAAAAAGTGTGAGAAAAGCCGCATCGACGTTAATTATTTACGGAAAGTGATTTTAAAAATATGATAGGAATATTTTTTTATTCGTTTCTTGTCTTAGTGTTTGTAAATAATTGTTCGTTGAAAGTATTTCTTTTTTTTTAAATTTTGCACGTGCTTGCACATTTGAGATAATGAAAATAGACTTGTATTTTATGAGGTGCCATTCATTTTCTTGCCAGGAAATAAAAACCCGTAGACAAAAAATTGAAAGCAGTAAAAAGGCTTTCTGACAAAAATATTCTTGCGTCTTATTGATCACACCAGAAAATGAAACCAGGCATATCGTCACAAAAAACAAGCATATAATACATGTATTAAAGAAACAGTATTTCATTGTGTTTTAAAGAATGTCATTTTGTATTAAATAACACCAAAGAGTGGTAAAAAAAAAAAATTAAAGAAATTGAATCGTTTATCAAAGGTATAAAAAATAAATTTTCCAAAATATATTTTCCTCTGGCCAGCAATATATTAATTATTAGTTGTGTATTAAGCTACGTATTACATGCAGTTTATTTATCAAATATTGAATGGCGATTTTATTAATTTAATAATAAAGGTACTGTGCTCCCTTTATAATCTGTGTAGTTTATGTTTAATCAAGTCAGTGTTGTTGTTGTGACTCATCCTGAGTGTCCGGCAGCTTGGGACGGACACCCCAAGAGTAATCTACTTATGGATGGAGGGAAAGGGAAGCTTCTGTTGTGATGGAGCACTAATAGGTAGAAGTTTGACTTAGCTTCGAGTTGCTGAGGAAAGAGGGCAGTGTCTTTCGGCAGGACTACTCGCATTTGCATATCGTATGGAGAAAACCCGGAAACCTCCCAGAAGGTAGTCTCACTAACGAGGCAACATATTGAACACCACAAACGCAATCGAGTTTTCTCGGTTTTGAAACAGTGTCTATAGCGTGTCTGTCTTCTAGCGTTTTAAACCTCGGCACTAATATGCTCCCCTGCGACGCACGTTACTACTGAGCCACGAGTCGAGCATCAAGTCACTAAGCGATACTAATATTAAGGCTTTAGTTAATGACGATTGTGAAAAGTGAACAATTTCGTAAATGTTTTTCACTCGTGTAATGTTGTTCTTCCAGGCTCCATGGAAAACAGCATTCCTTTTTTTGGAACAAAATGAAAGCCAGCGGAAAAAAACCCAGTCAGATTATAGAAAAGCTACCGTTAACCTATCATTTAAGTAATTGATTAGACAAGCGTTATATGTGGAGCGATACATTAAAATAAATAATACACTTATTCTGATGATAAGTTTTAATTGCAACATCCAAAAGACATTAAAAGTTTCTGTACTGATTTTTGCACAGTATCCAAAGTACAGGGTGATTATAATTATAGTTCCTTTTTCAAAATGCTGTAAAAAAAGAACCACTTTTCACAATGAGTTCAAATTTGAACTGAAGATACTTGAAGGGGAAAATTGTATGCCATCAAAAAGAATACGATTTTTCCATCCAATGTGGTATGACCTTGCCGTGGTGGATGGGCTTTCTACTAACAGTGTCACAACCGTTGAATGACTTGGAGGTCATTTTTTCCGTCAAAAAATTTCCAAACAACTGAATACTACAATTGGTTTAATGTACAACTCATGCCAAACAGGTTGTAATTTCGATTCAAAATATCACTGGTAACCGAATTCACTTTCTTTAGGCCGCTAATAGCTCCATCTATTAATACACTTTGAAACTTTTTTTTGATGCCATATCATTCCTCCCTTCTTCAAGTATCCTCAGTTCAAATTTAAACTCATTGTGACGAGTAGTTCTTTTTTTACAGCATTTTGAAAGTGGAACTTTTATAATCACCCTGCATATAAAATAAATAAATTGTATTAAAACCAAAAATTGCCCTACTTTTCTCACTATAAAAATTCGTCTCTGTAAAATAGCACTCAAATTTTAAACAGAGTGAAAGCCAGTGACAAAAAAACAACTAGTCAGATTATAGAAAAGCTACGTTAACTTATCATTAAGTAATTTATTACACAAGTGTTTTAGGTGGAGAGACGCATTATAATATATAAAACACTTATTCTGATGATAAGTTTCAATTCTACCATCTAAAAGTATTTCTGTATTGATTTTTGTAAAGTATTTTATAAAAGAAAAAAGGTCTACAATAAAGCATAATTGCTGATCTATTGGAGTCTTAACCAACAGCCACTGAATTCTTTAATGTTATTAAAAAAAGGTTAGTCCTTTAATTATTTTCAACTTAAGAAAGCATAAATCACCTTGCATAAAGGCAACCACTACATGAAAAGGAATTTCATGAAAGAAAGATTAAATTGCTTTTGGATAGATAGATTTTTAGATTTTTTTTCAAATACGATTATGATTATTTTTTTTTAAAATTAACAATATTTTGTTATTATGTTTTCTAGGTAAATAAAAAAAATTGAGAGAAAAGCCGCGTCGATGTTAATTATTCACAGAAAGCGATTTTAAAAATGTGATGGGAATTATTTTTTTGTTTCTTGACTTAGTGCCTGTAAATAATTGTTCGTTGAAAGTATTCCTTTTTTTATTTGTGCCTGTACATTTGAGATAGTGAAAATAGACTTGTATTTGAGGAGGTGCCATTCATTTTTCTGCTAGAAAATAAAAACCAGTAAAAAAATTAATAGCAAGCTGTACAAAGGTTTCCTGACAAAAATAACCTTGCGTAACATTGATCATATCAGAAAATGAAACAAGGCATATCGTTGCAAAAAACAAGTATGTAATGCATGTATTAAAGAAACAGCATTTCCCTGTGTGTTAATGAATATTATTTTGTGTTAAATAACATCAAAAAATGATGAAAAAAATAAATGAAATTGAAGCTTTTATCAAAGATGTAAAAAATAAGTTTTCGCAGAATATATTTTTCTTTTACCAGTAACATATTAATTGCTCGCTGAGTGTTAAGCATAGTTTTATATTCCTTTTTATTTAACATGTATTGAATGGCGCTTTTGGTGGTTATTATTATTAATAAACGTCTACATTAGACTAATTTAATAATAGGAAAGGCACTACGTTCCCTTTATAATCTACATATATAGTTTATATTTAATCAAGCGAGGGTTGTTGTTGTGACTCATCCTCAGTGTCCGGCAGCACGGGACGGACACCCCATGAATATTTTGTCATGGATGGAGGGAAAAGGGGCAGCTTCTGTTGTGAGGAAGCACCTGTAGGTCGAAGTCTGACTACGCTCCAAGTCGCTAAAGAAGGAGGGAAATGCCTTCCGGAAGGACTTGTAGAGGGAACTACCCTCCATTTGTGTTTCGTATGGGAGAAAACCCGAAAATTTTCCACCAGGTAGTCCGATTCATTAGGCAAGATGCTGAACACAAAAGCCACCGAGGCTCCCGTTTCTGAAACAGCTTCTACAATAATACCGCCAGCGGATTGAGTCTCGGTCTAACGCTCACCGGCGGCGCACAGAAAGGTGACGTCGAATCAGACTCGAGGTCAGACATGTTGCAAAGACAGATGACGTTGAATCAGACTCGACGTTGAACAGCAAACAATTTATACATGAATAAAACACATGATGTTCACTAAATCTCATTTTAAATTTGTGTGTCTTTTCTTTTTTCTAGCTTCAGTTGGATGCTAGTTTAGATTTATTTATAAATTATGTATTTATTTGTATCTTAAAAACTTTTTTGACATATTTTTCAAATTTGGTTGTCTGTGGAAATATTTTTATTATATTTACAGATATAATAATAGATATATTAAATTGTTTAATTAACATTAAATACCAGATGCAACTAATCATTAAATAGAAAATGAAAAAAGTTTTAAACATTCTGCAACTTCTACAACAAATTAGAGCTACATAACTTTTGGCGACTTGCTTAAAAAGAAAAATAATCACATTTTAAACTTTTTAAGAGAACATCTAGTACTCCAAAATTCGAAAACTTCAACTATTCTAATAACTGTAAATGAGTTGAACTACATTAACACCACCGTTAAACGAACAGTTAAGAAACGGAGTAACCAGAAATAATCAACAAATAGATTCCTTTTTTTTTGTCTCTCCACCCCAGTTAATTCTCATCTGTAACTGCATGTCAGCCCTACGCCCAATGCTCAACAGTCATAACAAACAAGAACCAATATATTAAAGTGAATTCCGAATCACTACAAACATTCATGTCCCCACCGGTACTCGAACCCGAATCCTGCGGCACTGAGCGCTATCAGCCCTCAGACCACAATTTCACACATAGTTTTCAAAATTATTATTATTATTATTTTATTACAAATGTCTAAACATACAGAAATTAAAATAAAGTTCAATATATTTTATTAAATTAAGCTTGTTAGTGTATTGTCTTAGACTTATGATTTCCTTTTGGTTTATCAAAAAGTGGAAATATTGTGATTAAAATTATTTTTATCAAATTAATCAACATTAAATTATAAAAAACCTTGTCAACCTAAACCTAATCAACAAAAATTATATATTACCTTTGCATTTTACTATAAAATATCAGAAGTGACGGTCAAAAGTCAGATAAAGATTAAAAAAAACTATTCAATTTTTGATTAAAATGCATAAAAATAATCAAGAAAAACTTTTCTTCTGTAGAAATTTCTCCTGACATTTGAAAATAATAATAAAAAAAAAAAAGGGAATCTAAAATCCTATTTTTGTTCTGGCATATTCAAATAATCGCAGAGAAGTAAAATTGGGTCAAATAAAATGATACCACGTGGTCCTTCCACAAAGAAAGCGCGAGGCACTTCTGTTTCTTTTTCCACATCCGTTGGAATACATAAGCGTGGTTGCATCGCAGTAAAAGTCGAACGGAGATAATGCGTTCGAAAAGAAATATCAATACCACATGCGAAAGCCATCGAAAATCCTAAAGTGACGGTTTTTTCAATTGTTTGGAAATTTATGAATAGGAAAAAAAGAAGTATAAAAATTATGGCCGTGACGTAAAAAGGAAATAACTTTTCCTACCGGCTTTTGCATTTATTCGGGAAATTGAATACTCATAAAAATTCGCTCCTCTTTTTAAAAAGGAATTGAAGATAAAGGTAAATTTTCAACAACTGGAGTCATAACAGTTTTGGATCTGAGCAATTTTATTTCTGTTGTGTAAATTTCTAACTTTAAAATGGAATGTGACTTCAAATGTCTAAGATATTTCTTCCAATTTGATAAAATGTTATTTTGAAGAATGCAAATTTTAAATTGAGAAAGGTTTTTTAAAATTCACACCGCTTTTATCAGTTTGTTAGGCGTGTTATTTGCGGGGTGATTTAGTTTGTTTTTGTTGTTGGAATTACTTATTTTATTTTGCTGGGTCATTATCGTCATCATCATTGGCGCAACAGCCTCTTGGTGGACCAAAGAAGTCATCTGCTACTGGTAGAGTTAGAGACAGGAGAGGTTCTTTTTAAGTGGTATGGTTGTCAGGCCAGCGCTTAATGCTCTACATTCACATTATACACGGAAATACGGTTTAAAGTGGATTCCGAACGACTACAAACACCCATGGCGCCGCCGGGATACTAGTATATCTTTCTCCGTCATTGATGCAACCTCTCCATGGTGGGTCAAGGCCTTCTGCCAACTTGCAGATTTTGATAAGGAGATGTTTTCTTTTTAAGGGTTAGGGACTTCAACTGTACGCCCTGCAGTCATATGTGAGAAGGACCCACGGTTTAAAGTGCATTCCGAACCACTAGAAACTTTCATGACACCGCAAGGGACTATAACTGAAACCTGTGGCCCTCAGTGTCAGAGCACTAGTCACTTGGCCATCAGGCTCCAATTTGACAGTAATTTTTCAAAATTATGTTTTTTTAGTAATAATGTCTAAAAGATACGGCATTTAAAATAAAGCTCAGTATCTTATACTAATCTAAGATTCTTTACGTATTTTTAAAAATTAAGTCTTCCTTTTGGTTTATCAAAACTTGGTAATATTCAGCTTAAAATGAATTTGATTAAAAAAACAACATATTATAAAAATGCTTCGCATTTTATTATAAAACAACAAAAATGGAGAAAATTCAGTTAAAGAAACAAAACTATATTCTACTTTTGATAGAAATACATCAAAATAATCATGAAAAACTTTTCTCCAGTGAAAATTTCTACTGATATCAAAAAATTATAATAATAAAAAAAGGAATCTAAAATCTTATTTTTCTTCTGGCATAATTCTCTTCAAATAATCGCAGAGGAGAAGTAAAAATTGGGTCAAATGAAATGATTCCACGTGGCTCTGCCACAAAGGCAATTCTGTATCTTTTCCCACATCCGTTGGAATACATAAGTTCGGAGCATCGCAATAAAAGACGAACGGAGATAATGCGTGTGAAAAAAAATATCAATACCACGTGCGAAAGGCATCGAAAATTCTAAAGTGACGTTTTTTTCAATTGCTTGGGAATTTATGAATGGGAAAAATGAAGTATAAAAAATTATTGCCGTGACGTAAAAAGGAAATAACTTTTCCTACCGAGTTTTGCATTTATTCGGGAAATTGAATACTTCAAAAAATTCGCTCCTCTTTTTTTTTTCATGAAATTTAAGATAAAGGTAAATTTTCAACAACTGGAGTCATAACAGTTTTGGATCTGAGTAGCTGTATTTCTGTTGTGTCAATTTTCCAACGTTAAATTGGAAAGTGACTTCAAATATCTGAGATATTTTTTCGACGTTGATACAATGTTTTTTTGACGATTGTAAATTTTAAATTGAGAAAAGTTTTTGAAATTCAAACTGCTTTAATCAGTTTGTTAGACGTGTTATTTGAGGGGCTGATATCGTTTTTTTTTTTGTATTTTATAAGCGGGTCATCATCATCATTAGCGCAATAGCCTCATGGGGGGCCGAGGCCTACTGGCATTTTAGAGACAGGAGACGCTCTTTTTAAGGGATAGGGTTGTCGGCCCAACGTTCTACAATCATATTATACCATTACTACTAGTACACCACATCACTGTGCCTAGAGGGAGTTGCTCCTTTACAGTTTGGAAATGATGTGGGTGAGAAGTCTGATGGGGCCGTGTGACGTTCTACGTTCACATGAGACCGGGACTCAAGACTTGATGTGGATTCCGAATCTCTACAAACTTTTATGGCACTACCGGGACTCGAACACGAAACCTGTGATACCAAGCGCCAGAGCATTATCCGCTCAGCCATCAGGCACCCAGTCATATTAGATCAGGACCTACTGTTTAAAGTGGATTCCGAACCACTACAACCATCCGTGTCTCGAACACGAAACCTGGACACCGAGCGCCAGAGCACTAATCACTCGGCCATCAGATCCCAATTTGACAGCTATTTTTCAAGATTAGTATGTTTTATTTTTAGTAAAGATGCCTAAAATACAGAAATTAAAATAAATTTCTATATATTATACTAACCTAAACTTCTTCGTGTATAGTCTTATAATTAAGTTTTCCTTTTGGTATATTCAAAAGGAGTAACAGTGCTATTAAATTTATTTTTATTAAAAATTACCATTACATTATAAAAAAGTCCTTTACATTTTAGTATAAAACATCAAAAATGATGGTCAGTTAAAGAACCAAAACCTATTCTACTTTTGGTGGAAACACATAAAAATTATCATAAAAAACCTTTTTCCAGTGAAAATTTCTCTCGATATTAGACAATAATAAAAAACAAGTAATATAAAAATAAAATTTAAATCCTATTTTTTTTCACTCTATTGCAAAAAATTCCTTTATAAATGAAGTTGAAATTTTCCTCTTACATCTGGAGCCATCTATTGGTATATATATATGCAACTTAAATCTAAAAAAATCTAAAATTAATTAATTCAATTTAATGAATGAATTAATATTTGAAAAAACTGCAGTAACATCCAGTGTCACCCACTACAAGTTCAAAGAAATGTATTTGAACTTGAGTGGATGAATAAAGAGTATTTTAGAAACTATTGAAAATATAAACAAGTTATATGTAGGGAGAGTGTGAACTTATAGTAGAAATTGAATTAAATCTTCCTTTTGGTTTATCAAAATGTGGATTTAAAGTTGATATGTTAACGTCCAATTTAACGTTGGAAAATTGACACAACAGAAATACAGCTACTCAGATCCAAAACTGAGATGACCCCAGTAGTTTAAAATTTACCTTTATCTTAAATTCCCGGAAAAAAAGAGGAGCGAATTTCTGGAGTATTCAATTTCCCGAATAAATGGAAAAGCCGATAGGAAAAGTTATTTCCTTTTTACGTCACGGCTATAATTTTTTATACTTCTTTTTTCCCTATTCATAAATTCCGAAGCAATTGAAAGAAAAGTCACTTTAGGATTTTCGATGGCTTTCGCATGTGGTATCGATATTTCTTTTCGCACGCATTATCTCCGTTCGTCTTTTACTGCGATGCTCCACACTTATGTATTCCAACGGATGTGGAAAAAGAAACTGAATTGCCGCCCAGTTTCTTTGTGGAAGGACCACGTGATACCATTTTATTTGACCCAATTTTTGCTTCTCCTCTGCGATTATTTGAATATGCCCAGAGAAAAATAAGATTTGAGATTCTTTTTTTTTTAATTTTATTTTATAATGTCAAGAGAAATTTTCACAGGAGAAAAGTTTTCCGTGATTAATTTTATGTGTTTCTATCAAAAGTAGAATAGTTTTGGGTTCTTTAACTGAGTTTTGACCGTCATTTCTGATGTTTTATAATAAAATACAAGGGATTTTTTATAATTTAATGTTGATTTTTTTTAATCAAAATAATTTTAAGCTCAATATTTCTAAGTTTGTATAAGAGAGAAGGAAGACTTCATTTTAAAACAATACACAAAGGGCCTCAGATTAGTATAATATATATAATTTTTTTTAATTGCACTACTTTTAAACCTTATTACTAAAACAAACATAACTTTAAAAAAAACCCTGTCAAATTGGGGCCTGATGACCGAGTATGTGGCGTTCGGTATCACAGGTTTCGGGTTCGAATCCCAGCGGTGCCATGGATGTTTGTAGTGTTTCGGAATCCACTTTAAGCCGTAGTTCCCTGTCGCATATGACCGTAGAGCGTCACAGAGCCCAATCAGTCTTCTCACCCACATCATTCCCAAACTGAAAAGGTGCAACACAGCTCTAGGCACAGTGATGTGGTGTGGTGTAGTAGTGGTTTAATATGGCTGTAGAGCGTTGGGCTGATAACCCTACTTCTTAAAAGAGCGTCTCCTGTCCAGTTGGCAGACGGCCTTTAAAATAAAATACAGAAATTTAACAACAAAAAAAAATTATTCCCCCCCCCCCTGTGTCTAACAAATTGATAAAAGAGGTCTAAATTTTAAAACCTTTTCTCAATTTAAAATTTACATTTTTCAAAATAACATTCTATGAAATTGAAAAGAAATATTTCAGGTATTTGAAGTCCCTTTTCCATTTACCGTTGGAATATTTACTGCTACTGATATCTAAAACTGTTATGACTCCAGTTGGTGAAAATTTACCTTTATCTTCTATTCCCGGAAACAAAGAGGAGCGAATTTCTGGAGTATTCAATTTCCCGAATAAATGCAAAAGCCGGTAGGAAAAGCTATTTCCTTTTTTACGTCACGGCTATAATTTTTTATACTTCTTTTTTTTCTATTCATAAATTCCCGAGCAATTGAAAAAAACGTCACTTTAGGGTTTTCGATGGCTTTCGCATGTGGTATTGATATTTCTTTTCGCACGCATTATATTATCTGTTCGTCTTTTACTGCGATGCTCCAGAGTTATGTATTCCAATGGATGTGGGAAAAGTAACAGAATTGCCTTTGTGGATGGACCAAGTGGTATCATTTTATTTGACCCAATTTTTACTTCTCCTCGGCGATTATTTGAATATGCCAGGAGAAAAATAAGATTTTAGATTCCTTTTTTAAAATTTATTTTTCTAGTGTCAAGAGAAATTTTCATAGGAGAACTTTTTCATGATTATCTTTATGTGTTTCTATCAGAAATAAAATAGTTTTTGGTTCTTTATGTGACTTTTGACCGTCATTTTTGATGTTTTATAATAAAATGCAAAGAATTGTTAATAATTAATTGTTGAATTTTTCAATAAAAATAACTTTAATCACAATACTTTCACATTTTCATAAACCAAAAGAAAGACATAATTATGAGACAATACTTTAAAAAGCTTAGGTTAATAAAATGTATTGAACTTTATTTTAATTTCTGCATTTTCAGACATTTTTACTAAAATAAATAAATTATACTACTAATAATGATAATTTTGAAAAATAGTTGTCAAATCGGGGTCTGAAAGCTGTGTGACTAGTGCTCTGGCGCTCAATGCCACATGTTTCGGGTTCGAATACTGTTGATGCCATTAATGTTTGTATTAATTCGGAATTCACTTTAAGCCATAGGTCCTTTTCATTATGACTGTAAAGCATTGGCGTACGGCTGACATCCATACCCTTTAAAAAGAAAACATCTCCTTATCGAAATCTGTAAGTTGGCAGACGGTCTTGGCCCACCATGGGGTTGTTGCGTCATTGAAGAAGAAAGATATTAAAGATTCCCGATGATACTATGGATTTTTGTAATGGTTTGCAATCCACTTTAAGTGGTAGATCCCGCTCTCATATGACTGTAGAGCGTCACAGAGCGCAACCAGACTTCTTCTCACCACATCTTTCCCAAACTGTAAAGGGGCAACCCTAGCTAGGCACAGTGATGTGGAGTAGTAGTAGTAGTGGTGTAATATGCCAGTAGAGCATTGGGCTGACAACCCTACTCCTTAAAAAGAGCATCTCCTGTCTCTAACTCTACCAGTAGCAGACGGCCTGGGCCCAGCATGAGGCTGTTGAGTTAATGATGATGATGATCCGGCTTTAAAATAAAATAAAAAATTCCAATAACAAAAACAAACTATATCATCCTCAAATAACACGGCTTCAAATAAGTCCTCTAACAAATTGATAAAAGGGGTCTAAAATATAAGAACTTTTCTCAATTTAAAATTTACATTCGTCAAAATAATAACATTCTATCAACTTGCAAGAAATATCTCAGATATTTGGAGTCACTTTCCCATTTAACGTTGGAAAATTTACACTACGAAAATACAGCTACTCAGATAAAAAAAAAAAAAAATGTTATGACTCCAGTTGTTGAAATTTTACCTTTATCTTAAATTCCTGGTAAAATAAAAGGAGCGAATTTCTGGAGTATTCAATTTCCCGAATAAATGCAAAAGCCGGTAGGAAAAGTTATTTCCTTTTTACGTCACGGCCATAATTTTTTATACTTTTTTTTTCCCATTCATAAATTCCCGAGCAATTGAAAAACCGTCACTTTAGGATTTTCGATGGCTTTCGCATGTGGTATTGATATTTCTTTTCACACGCATTATCTCCGTTCGTCTTTTACTGCGATGCTCCAAACTTATGCATTCCAATGGATGTGGGAAAAGAAACAGAATTGCCTCACAGTTTCTTTGTGGAAAGACCTTGTGGTATCATTTTATTTGACCCAATTTTACTTCTCCTCTACGATTATTTGAGTATGCGAGGAGAAAAATACGATTTTAGATTACCTTTTTTTAAAAATTTTATTTTCTAATGTCAAGAGAAATTTTTACAGGAAAAAAGTTTCTAGATTATTTTTATGTGTTTCTATTAAAAATAGGATAGTTATTGGTTCTTTATCTGACTTTTATCCATCCTTTTTGATGTTTTATAATAAAATGCAAAACATCTTTTATAATTTTATGTTGATTAGCTTAATAAAAATAATTTTAATCTCAATATTTCCACATTTTGATAAATCAAAATTCAGACATAATTATGAGACAATACTCTAAAATGCTTAGATTAATAAAATATATTGAACTTTATTTTAATTTCTGTATTTTCCGACATTTTTACTAAAATAAATAAATAATAATAAAAATAATGATAATTTTGAAAAATAGCTGTCAAATTTGTGTCTGAAACCCGAGTGACTAGTACTCTGGCACTCATTGCCGCAGGTTTCGGGTTCGAGACCCGGCGGTGTCATGAATGTTTGTAGTGTTCCGGAATCCACTTTAAACCGAAGGTCCTGTTCTAATATAAATATCATTGTTGAGCGTAGGGCTGACATCCATACCCCTTAAGAAGAAAATATCTCCTTATTGATATCTGTAAGTTGGCAGACGGTCTTGGCCTACCCTGAGGATGCTGCGTTAATGAAAAAGAAAGATATAACAGAGTCCCGGTTGTGTCATGAATGTTTGTAGTGGTTCGAAATCCACTTTAAGAGGTAGGTCCTGGTTTCATATGACAGTAGAATGTTACAAAGTCCAATAAGACTTCTCACCCACATCATTCCCAAACTGTAATGGGTCAACTCAGCTCTAGGCACAGTGATGTGGTGTGGCGTATTAGTACTTGTGGTTCTAATATGTCTGTAGAGCTTTGGGCTGACAACCCTACTTCTTAAAAAGAATGTCTCCTGTCTCTAAATCAGCCAGTATGCAGACGGCCTATGACACACCTATATGGCCTATGACGACCTATACAGACGGCAGATGATGGTGGTGATCCGACTTTAAAATAAAATAAAAAATTCCAACAAGAACAAACTATGTCATCCTCAAATAACTTATCTAACAAACTGATAAAAGAGGTCAAAATTTTAAAAACTGTTCTTAATTTATAATTTACATTCGAGAAAAAAAAACATTCTATCAACTTCGAAAAAATATCTCAGATATTTGAAGTCACTTTATAATTTAACGTTGGAAATTTTCCCAATAGCAATACAGTTACTCAGATCCAAAACTGTTATGACTCCAGTTGTTGAAAGTTTACCTTTATCTTAAATTCCCGGAAAAAAGAGGAGCGAATTTCTGGAGTATTCAATTTTCTGCATAAATGCAAAAGCCGGTAGGAAAAGTTATTTCCTTTTTACGTCACGGCCATAATTTTTTATACTTCTTTTTTTCCTGTTCATAAATTCCCGAGCAATTGAAAAGAACCTCACTTTAGGATTTTCGATGGCTTTCGCATGTGGTATTGAGATTTCTTTTCACACGCATTATCTCCGTTCGTCTTTTACTGCGATGCTCCAAACTTACGTATTCCAACGGATGTGGGAAAAGAAACAGAATTGCCTCACAGTTTCTTTGTGGAAAGACCTTGTGGTATCATATTATTTGACCCAATTTTTACTTCTCCTCTGCGATTATTTGAATATGCCAGGAGAAAAATAAGATTTTAGATTCCTTTTTTTTATGTTTTTATTTTCTAATGTTAAGAGAAATTTTCACAGGAGAAAAGTTTTTCATGAATATTTTTATGTATTTCTATCAAAAGTAGAATAGTTTTGTTTTCTTTAACTGACTTTTGTCCATTTTTGATATTTTATAATAAAATGCGAAGGTGGTTTTATTTTGTAATTTAATGTTGATTTTTTTTAATAAAAGTAATTTTAATCTCAATATTTCCACATTATGATAAACCAAAGAGGAAGACTTAATTATAAAATATTACTGTACTAAGTATTTTTTATATAATTTAATGTTGATTTTTTATTCATAAAAATAATTTTAATCGTAATATTTCCAGTTTTGATACACTAAATGGAAGACTTATTTATAAGAAGCTTAGATTAATATATATTGAACTTTATTTTAATTACCGTACTTTTATACATTTTTACCAAAAAAACATAAAAAATATAATTTTTGTCAAATTGGAATCTGGCGGCCGAGTGATTAGCGCTCCGGCTCTCGGTCCAATGTGCTTTGAGTTTCGAATACCTCAGATGTCACGGATGTCTGTAGTGATTCGGAATCCACTTTAAACCGCAGATCCCCGTCTACTATGGAGATTGTTGGGTGTAGGACTGAAAACGCTACCCCATTAAAAAGAAAACATATCCTGTCTAGAATTGACCTTAGCCCACCATGTGGCTGTTACGCCAATGATGATGATGATGACCCTGCTGTAAAATTAAAAAAAATTTCAATAACAAAAACCATAGCATGTCTACAAATAACTCGACTACCCTACAATATACTACAATAATCGACTACATGCCATCTGAAATAACATGCTTACAAATAACTCGTCTAACAAATTGATAAAAGCGGTCTAAATTTTAAAAAACTTTTCTCAATTTAAAATTAACATTCGTCAAAATTACATTTTATCAAATTAGAAAGAAATATTTCAGATATTTGAAGTCGCATTCCAATTTAACGTTGGAAAATTAACACAGCAGAAGTACAGCTACTCAGATCTAAAACTGTTATGACTCCAGTTGTTGAAAATTTACCTTTATCTTAAATTCCTGGAAAAAATGAGGAGCGAATTTCTGGAGTATTTCCGAATAAATGCAAAAGCCGATGAGAAAAGTTATTTCCCTTTTACGTTACGGCTATAACTTTTTATACTTCTTTTTTCCATTCATAAATTCCCGAGCAATTGAAAAAAAAGTCACTTTAGGATTTTCGATGGCTTTCGCATGTGGTATTGATATTTCTTTTCACACGCATTATCTCCGTTTGTCTTTTATTACGATGCTCCGAACTTACGTATTCCAACGGATGTGGGAAAAGAAACAGAATTGCCTTTGTGGAAAGGACCACGTGGTATTTTTTTATTTGACCCAATTTTTACTTCTCCTCTGCGATTATTTGAATATGCCAGGAGAAAAATAAGATTTTAGATTCCTTTTTTAAAATTTATTTTCTATTGTCAAGAGGAATTTTC
>BPLQ01007998.1:46808-66761 GCA_021605075.1 Caerostris darwini | reverse complement strand
TACAAAATGATACGGAGAAAGAAAACAAAATGTAATATCGAGTAAAAGAAATACTTTAGTAATGTTTTTATCAACATATTAATGATGATACACGATAAAATTTTATCTGGATTATTAAAACTTTTTATGAATATAAAAATATTAAGTATAAGTATAAAAAAGTGAAATGATATTCAGTAATGGCTGATTACAACCGATAAATTGTTTGGCCATCAGAGATTTTGATCTTAATAATGATGTTAATACCATTAGATTCTATTTATGGCCGTTAAAGATGATAATTATCGAAAAGATAGATCGATAATTATAAATGTAACCAAGTCGCTTAAGACATAGTTACAAAGTCATTTAGGTATTGTATATTTTCTAAAGATAAACTCATATGAATGTAATATTATATCAATCTAAATTAATAAAAAATATTCTGTTATTTAAATTATGTTTTTTTTATTTGTCTTAATTCAAGATAATAACTTGATGAAGTTTATTTATTTCGAAACTTCATATTTTGGATCATAGACTTTTAGCAATTTTTTCGAATTGAAATACTTAATAGCTGTTGTAACGTCTCGGCCTATAGTACACCTATAACGGCTTCAAGAAGAGTCCACTTTAAGGTTCATGGGAACATTTTAATTTCCATTTACAAACCTTATATATATACATACTGAACTATATTCATTACAAATTATTATTTACAAAAAAATAGGGCCTGAATGGTCGAATGGCTAGCGCTCTGGCGCTCGGTGCCACAGGTTCTAGTCCCGGCGGTGCCATGGATGTTTGTAGTGGTTCGGAATACATTTTAAACAGTAGGTCCCGATCTACCAATATCGTAGAGCATTGCGGAGGTATTGTTACTCCTCGCCCATAGCTTATCTTCAAGCTACACGCACCTCCTGGGTAGTGCTAAGTGAGTAACGTTGGTGTAGCGCTTGCCTTAAGGCATACAAGACAACTGTCTAAGTGTTTGCCAGCTGCATTAGAACAAAAAGAAAAATTACAAAAAAAATGAAAAATAAAGAATTAAATTTGATTCGCAAGTGCTTTTCACTCCAAGGACGGAGAATTTCTGAGTTCTCGAGTCTACGTCGAATCTATTTCACCAGGTTTGCGGCAGACCTTAATTATTATAAGGTGTGATACACGAAATCACAAGGGGCTCACTTTGTAAGCAGGTGGAAACTCCGGCCTGTTCAATCACTTTCAGAAAAAGAGAAAAACAACACTTCTTATCAACTCGTCGCAAAACTCTCTTTCCAAATACCTCCCTTTAAGAAAATACGTCAAAAAGAAGGATGGTCAGCTTCCCTCATTTCTCCTTTGGAGTAGACACTTTCTCAGCCCATGGTCTATCACCTATCATGATGCAACAACTCATGGTGTAGTCCATATTTCATCTGTAACTGTTTCGACCTGTGAAGGTCACACAGACAATCGCTAATTTCATGTGGTCTCATTATCCATGACACTGATTATCTGGTATAAGATTTCAGTGACATGTTGTTCTCATTAGTAGAAGAAAATTTTCATACAATATGCTATCTACAATACTGCTTATCTGCAGTCAAATTTGAATGATAGGTTGTACTTGTTAAAGAACATACATTACTCTCTCCTGGGAACAAAATGATAAAATTCTACTCGTGGAAAAATTATTCACTGTAAATCAAAATTAAATATCGACATAATAAAGAAAAACTTTCAAAAATCTTTCTTTGGAAGTTGTAGTAAAAATAACTATAATAATCTCCATTTAATAAAATACATTCGGCACCACAGCTGTGCTGGATCATAAAGCGTTAATATACTTTCAAAGGAGATATCAAAAACAAAGCACTCTATAGAAAAAAAATTTACGATTCAGATATTTAAATATTTGACGTGTTTACGATAAAAACATTCGAATAATGCTATCAGAATTGTGACGTCATCTGGCGGTCAAGGTCCGCAAACACTCAAATCCATACGAAAAAATACGAAAGCGAAGACATAATCGGTACCAGATTGTAAAATTTGCCGAACAATCGAATCCGGATTAAAAAGATGTTATTGTATGCAAGGAAGAATATAGTTCTTTTAAAATATATTACATACATCATTTTGTTTAAGGTTGGAGACATTTATTGATTAATCTATTATTTTAAGGTAGGCATCAAAAAAAGTTCCAAAGTGTATTAATAGATGGCGCTGTAAGCGGCATAAAGAAAGTGAATTCAACTGCAAGTGATATTTTAAATCGAAATGACAACGTATTTGGCATGAGCTGCACATTAAGCCAACTGTAGTGTTCAACGTGCTTGATTATTTCGGTTTTTTGACGGGAAAAATATCCTTCAAGTCATTCAATAGTTGTGCCACTGTTAGTGGAAAGCCCATCCACCACTGCAAGGTCACACCTAATAGGATGGGAAAAATCGATGGAAATTTTTTTTATGACACACCGTTTCCCCCTTCTTCAAGTATTTTCAGTTCAAATTTGAACTCATTGTTTTTTTTACAGCATTTTGAAAGTGGGACTTTAATTATAATCACCCTGTAGATATAAAATGATTAATTACATTTGTATTAAATATTAAAAAATATTATTAAAGTTAAATATTATTTAAAAAGTATATTATTAGTTGAAATTATTTGTAAAAATTAAAAAAAAAATTAATTATGTAGTTTCTGAAGATGAAACATTTGAAAAGAAACAAAAAATACATAGAATAAAATTTACAAGATAAATTTATTTAAACTGACAAATAATAACGGATCAGGTCTTTTATAAAGACTGGAATATAAATTATAACAACTTTATGCATATTTAATTAATAAGGCTTTACATATCAGTTATATCAATTTGACAGAAGTGATATAATGCTATGTGAAATAATAAATTTTAAACTAAAAAAATAAATTCAATGCAGATGCATATTTTTGTAAACATTCCCCATTCTCAATTTTCATTATAAAATAACTGATTTGCAAGTCAAACCAAGCATCAAGAAATATAAATTGAAACTTCAAACGAATAATAAATATGTACATAATACAACATAAATAAAACCACAAATATAATTCATAATTAATTAAAAATCACTCAAAAACTGTTTCAATTCTGTCAGCAAAACAAATTGCTGACAGAATTCCAATCTAACAATCAAGAATACAGATAAAACCTCAAAGAAAGATAATGACAATTTATAAAAAAAAATCTCCCCAGTAAAAATTAAAATAAAATAACCAGCATCAAATTTTCATTATTGATAAATGAAAATTCGACTTTTCAGTTATTTTTACTCGACAAATAGAAATATTTTTCGATAAGCATCGACTATCTGATACTTTTGGCACCCCCAGAGACCTATCGACGGCAAAAAGGCACAAGAAATATTCCCCAACTATTTCACAATGAATAAAATGTGAGCTGAAAAGTTGGAAATCGATTTCTAGAATTTCCTAAGAGCACACCTCAGATTTGCTGCTAAGTTTATTTTAAAGTGTAACAGGGGGGCTGAAATGTTCATAGGCTGACACATAGATGGGGCTACTAGTATTAAATCCATATGATTTTTAGTTAGCCCTAACCTTTAAAAGACACGTGTATAAATTTGACAGCTGTTGCACTATTAGTATGTAAGGTATAATATTTTTAGTGAAGCAACTTTTGTTAGTTTGAAAAAATGGATAAAAAGGAATTTCGTGTGTTAAAAAAGCATTACTTTTTGGCGAAAAAAAAAATACTATTGACTCCAAGGCTTGGCTTGATATACAGTATTCGGACTTTGCACCAGGAAAATCAACAGTAGAGAAGTGGTTTGCTAAATTTAAACGAGGCGAAATGAGCACCGAGGACGGGCCAGCAGTGGACGCCCCAATGAGGCTGTTACCGATGAAAACATCAAAAAAGTCCCACAAAATAATTTCTGATAACCGTAAAGTGAAGTAGATTGAGATAGCTGAGACCCTAAAGATATCAAAGGAACGTGTTGGACATATCGTGAATGAATATTTGGATATGCGAAAGCTCTGTTCAAAGTGGGTGCTGCGCAGAGCTCACAATCGATCCAAAACAACAACGAATTGATGATTCTAAGCAGTGTTTGGAGCTGTTCAATCATAATAAACCCGAATTTTTGGTCGATATGGGACAATGGATGAAACATGGCTCCGTCATTTCACACCGTAGTTCAATCGACAGTCAGCCGAGTAGACTACACGTGATGAACCGACTGTAAAGTGGGGAAAGTCGCAAAAGTCGGCTAGCAAGGTTACGGCATCAATATTTTGGGATACGCATGGTATAATATTCATTGATTGTCTTAAAAAGGGAAAAAACATTAACAGCGACTATTACGTAGCGTTATTGGAGCGTATGTAAATTGATTTACGACACATTTACACTTTTTAATTGTTTGAAATCAATGTCGTTTTGAAAATATGGAGGAAAAAGGTTGTTTTGAATAATTTTCGTAGACATTCAATGCAAATTTAAGTTATAAATTTTCGTCGTAAAAACTGAGTTTTTCTTTTCTTTTTTATTCAATGATTGTAAAAAAAAAAAAAAGCAATCTTATTTTAATTGCAAAGTTTTTCGTGTATGAGATGCTGTATATTAGGGGTTGAACTCTCTATCTATCTGAAAAATCTATTGTTGATTTGTTGTTAAAAATGCAGATCATAACCGATGTTAAATTTATGTACATCGTAACTCTTGCTATACTAGCATCTTCAGAAACTACATAATTAATTTACAAATACTTTGAACTAATAATATATATTTTTAACTAATATTTAATTTTAATAATATTTCTAATATTAAATTAATAAAAATGAAATAAATATTATTAATATTGAAATAATATTAAAATTGAGTTTTTGATTTTCTTTTTGATTCAATGATTGCAAAAAAATATCTTATTTGAAATTTAAAGTTTTTCGTATATGATTTCTTGTTTATTTGCGGTTGAATTGTTATTAAAAACCTAAGTACAGTCAGGTTGATCTGTTATTTACAATGCAGATCATAACAGATGTAAAGATTATGTACACCATAACTCACGACATACTAGCATCTTTAGAAACTACACAATTAATTTAACAAATGTATATTTTAGTCTAATAATTAATTTTCATAATTACACCTTGTGCATATTTAACGAATACGGGTTTACATTTCAGTTATATCAACTTGACAGACATAAATGAAATGATAAATTTTAAGTTAAAAAAATAAATTCAACACCGTTGTACATTTTAAAACATTCCCCTACCTCAATTTTCATTATAAAAGAACTGATGCGCAAGTCAAACCAAACATTGAGAAATATAAATTGAAACTTCAAACGAATAATGAATATGTACATAATACAACATAAATGAAACTACAAAAATAATTCATAATTAATTAAAACTCCCTTCAAACTGCTTCAGTTCTGTGAGCAAAACAAATTGCTGACAGAATTCCAATATGACAATCACGAATATTGATAAAACCCCAAAGAAAGATGACGAAAATTTATATAAAAATCTCCCCAATAAAAATTAAAATAAAATAACCAGCATCAGATTTTCATTATTGATAACTGAAAATTCGACTTCCAAGTTATTTTTACTCTGCAAATAGAAATATTTTTCGATAAGCAGGGTTATCGATTATTCGATACTTTTGGCACCCCCAGAGACATTTTTTTTTGTTCTAATGCAGCTGGCAAACACTGAGACAGCTTGGTCTTGGATGCCTTAAGGCAAGCGCTGCACAGACGTACTCACTTTGCATTACCCAGGGGGCGCGTGTGACTTGAAGATAAGCCACGGACGCGGAGTAACAATGCCCCCGCAACGCTCTACGAACCACTACAAACATTCATGGCACCACCGGGACTCGAACCCGAAACCTGTGGTACCGAGCGCCAGCCACTCGGCCATTCAGGCCCTACCCCCAGAGACCTATCGATGGCAAAAAGGCACAAGAAATATTCCCCAACTATTTCACATTGAATAAAATACGAACTGAAATGTTGGAAATCGATTTCTAGAATTTCCTAAGAGCACACCTCAGATTTGCTGTTAAGTTTATTTTAAAATGTGTATGTAAATGGATTTAAGACGCATTTACACTCTTTAATCGTTTGAATATATGGGGGACAAAGTTTGTTTTGAATAATTTTCGTACCCATGTAAATTTAAGATATAAATTTTTGTCTCAAAAACTGAGTTTTGGTTTTCTTTGTGATTGAATGATCGTAAAAAAATTTTTTTATTTGAATTTTAAAGCTTTTCGTATACGATTTGTTGTTTATTTGCGATTAAACTGTTTATCTTATCTGAAAAAATTATTTAAAATGATGTTGATGTGTTATTAAAAATGTAAATCATAACCGATGTCAAGATTATGTACATTGTAACTTATGATATACTAGCATCTTCAGAAACTACATAATTATTTTAACTAATGATATATTTTTTAACAATACTTAGTTTTAAAAATATTTTTAATATTAAACTAATACATATGGAATTAATATTGAACCAATACTAATAATTTTAATATAATCTAAGTAATAATTTAACTAATACTAATAATATTTTTAATATTTAACTAATACTGAGTTTTGATTTTCTTTTTGATGCTATGATTGTGAAAAAATAAATCTTATTTGAATTTTAAAAATTAAATAAATCAATTCGTATACGATTTGTTGTTTATTGTTTAACCTGTTATTAAAAATCTATTTTAAATAAGGTTGATTTGTTATTAAATATGTAGATCATAACCGATGTTAAGATTATGTACACCGTAACTCATGACATATTAGCATCTTCAGAAATTACATAATTAATTTGAAAAATATTTTTAACTAATAATATATTTTAACTATTATTTAATTATCATATTTAAGCGTAGTAACTATTTAATGAATAAGGGTTTACATTTCACTTATATCAATTTGACAGGCATGAATGAAATGATAAATTTTAAGTTAAAAAAATAAATTCAACACAATTGTATATTTTAAAACATTTCCCTTCCTCAATTTTCATTATAAAAGAACTGATGCGCAAGTCAAACCAAACATTGAGAAATATAAATTGAAACTTCAAGCGAATAATAAATATGTACATAATACAACATAAAAAAACTACAAATATAATTCTTAATTAATTAAAAATCACTCCAAACTGCTTCAATTCTGTCAGCAAAACAAATTACTGGCAGAGTTCCAATCTGACAATCAAGAATACAGATAAGACCCCAAAGAAAGATAATGACAATTTATAAAAAAAATCGCCCCAGTAAAAATTAAAATAAAATAACCAGCATCAGATTTTCATTATAGATAACTGAAAATTCGACTTTTCAGTTATTTATAATCGAAAAATAGAAATATTTTTCGATAAGCAGGATTATCGACTATCTGATACTTTTGGCACCCCCTAGAGACGTATTGACGACAAAAAGGCACAAGAAAAATTCCCCAACTATTTCACAATGAATAAAATATGAGCTCAAAAGTTGGAAATCGATTTCTAGAATTTCCTAAGAGCAGCCCACAGATTTGTTGCTAAGTTTATTTTAAAGTCTGTATGTAAATGAATTTACGTCACATTTATACTTTTTAATGGTTTCGAATCGATGTCGTTTGAAAATATGGGGGGGGGGGCGGTAATAAACTTTGTATAGTTTTCGTACTCTTTCAATGCAAATTTAAGATTTAAATTTTAGTCTTAAAAAATGAGTTTTGATTTTCATTCTGATTCAATGATTGCAAAAAAAAAAAATAAATAAATAAATAAAAAAAAAAAAAATCTTATTTGAATTTTAGTTTTTTTGTAAACGATTTGTTGTTTATTTGCGCTTGAACTGTTATTAAAAATCTATTTAAAATGACTTTGATATTGTTAAATATGTAGATCATAGGCGATGTTAAGATTATGTACACCATATCTCTAAGATAAACTAGTATCTTCAGAAACTACATAATTAATTTTAACAAATATTTTTTTAATTCGTACAATTCAACAATTTAATTTAACAAATATTTGTTGAATTTGTATTATAAAATGATAAGATAAAGAATATTTATACAATATTTAAAACTAGCAGATAGTATCCGGCAACATAAAATAAAACATTTTTAGTTTAATAAATTTTAATAGAAATATATATATATATATATAAATATATATTAATATTTTATTATTATAGCCATGCTTCCTTCTAAGCACTGGAAAGAGCGCCCCCTTCCCGTGGCATTCAGGAGAAAGGGTCAGATTCTCACCTGGACAGGAAGTATGTTTGGCGCACCTTGCGTGCCTGAGTATTCGGTTTTCGGCTTAGAAGTAGAATTCTTCCACGAATCTAAAATTATAAGTCTTTAAATGTGTTACATATTGTTTGTGTGTAATAGTATGAGTTTAGTATTTGTGCGTGTGTAAACAAAGCTGTGTGTTCTCTAACCTGTGTCTCAAGTATCTCAATCCAACCATAACCAGTTACAATCTTGTTGCTTAACCTGCACACTACATTATAAAAAAATATAAAAATATAATAAAATTTTAAATTCGCGATTTGTCGTTCCTCAAATTGTAAAAAAAATTTTTCTAACAATTTATAAATACAAAGGATATAGAAAGTAAAATATAAATAAATCTATATGCAAACAAAAAGATATTTAAAAAAAAACAATTACATAACTCCCAAAAATGAATCATTTTTTATTACAAGATGTATTATATATTTCCTGATACAAATAAAAAAATATGTAGTTGAAGATACACACCACTAGATGGCGCCAGTCTCATTAAAGTTTCTGTTTAATTAATAAACTAACAGAGTCAATTTTTTTGAGATTTTCAATCACTCTCCAGATAAAACAATAGTGAATTAAGTAAAAAAAATTATAATGCTGCATGTTATGGTTTTTAAGTTATACTGGAACACATACAAATCCTTTTTATACATATAAATAGATATAAAACTGGATATTTTTTAAAGAATAATTTTATGAACGCTTAAAATATTAATATTTTTTATTTAATAAAATATATTCTTTTATAAAAGTTAAAATTTTTGGAAATAAATTCCAGAAATAGGCTTAGTATACTTCAGCTTTAGTTTCATATCATTATTGGCTAAATCTAATTATGGGACATAATTTCTCTGGAAGTTTTTAAAAGGCTGACAAACTATTTCTTAAATCCGTTATTCATTTAGTATGATTTATTTTAAGTATTTATTTGATTTAGTATGCGCACAGCCGTTTTATATTTATGAATGCTTTAATTATCACGAACTACCACGGAATTTTACACGCGTTAATTGCATGCTTTTTGTAAAATAAAAAAGTGCAAGTAATTACAAGAAATTTATGAAAGCAGTTTAATATAGAATCATTATAATTCAAACGATTTGTTTTTTAAAGCAAAAGTAGAAGTAATTTTCCATAACATGTTTTCTTTTTTTTTAAATACTTCTCTAAAAGTAATTTATTGGTTTTCTTTTAAATACTTTTAAAACGATTTTTTTTTTGAAAAAAAAAGAATGTCGTTCATTTTATTTTAAGAGTTAACTGCAACTGCGAGTCAACACAAATTGCATTCTTGTAATTAATCTCCAAAAAAGCAATTTTGTGATTCTCGGAACTTTCATATCGCTTTAATTTACGATAGTTTTAACGACATTTTCTGAACGAATAAAGAAAAAAAAAAGGAAAAATAGAATAATAATTAACTTACGAAGTTCACTAAGGCAGGGAGATGGAAATAACTTCGACAAAGGTCGTCGGTAGCCATTTTTTTTATTGTTTTTTTTCTAAAGGAAAGAACTTTTCGTTTTAATTACACAATGGATTGATTTTGTAATCTGTCTTTGGTTTGACAGGTTTTCAAACAAAAAATAAGGATTCGATATCGCAGAATCTGCTTTTGGCTTTTCTTTTTTTTCAGACTAGTGGATATTTTAATGAAAATTCTATTTTCGATCCAAGATTTATTGGATTGTATTCAAGAAATAAAATAAATTATTCGTTGAATACATTAAAAAAAGAAAAGCTGCCTATAATGATGTTCAAGACTGATACTCCTGATGATGTCCAAGGCGAAATCTAGTGCTTTAAATATATCGATTAGCAAAATTCTAAAGTTTTCAGAAATAAAATTTCACATAAATGTATTAGTTATTATAATTTAAATAAACGTATTTAATATGCAAATAATTTTCGTATGAGAAATTCTTTAGGTATTAAAACAGTCGGATTATGCTCTATCCTGATATATTTTAAAATAAAATTAACAACCAACCTAAAAATTACAACTGAAAATGGTGTATCGCCTTATTACATAATATTAATGGTATATTATATAATAATGAATCGAAAATATTGTATTATTATCACATAACTTTACTTTTTTCGCCACTACTAATCTGCATTTAACTATATAGGATGACTAGCAGCACCCGTCCTCTTTGTTGGCCATATATATATATATATATATATATGTATATTATCAATAATTTGAATCACTATTTTTGTAACCGTGCTTCCTCCTACGCACTAGCGTGGCGTTCAGAAGAAATGAACAGCAAGTAGGCTTCGTGACTCTCACCCTGATAGGAAGTATCTTTCGCGCACCCTGCGCGTACCTGGGTAATGGGTTTTCGGTTTAAAAGTGGAATCCTGCCAAGAATCTATAATTATAGGTCCTTAAATCTTTTAAATATTGTCTGTCGTTAATTGTAAAAAATATATAGATGAAGAAACACGCCACTAGATGTCGCCCGGCTCATTAATGTTTCTGTTTAATTTAAAAATTAACAGATTCAACTTTTTCCAGATTTTCAATTACTCTCCAGATAAAAGAATAGTGAATTCAGCGAAAAAAATTAGGATACTTCATGCCATGGTTTATAAGTAATACTGGAACAAATACACATCCATTTTTATATATATGAATCGATATAAAACTGCATATTTTTTAAGGAATATTTTTATTAAAGCTTAAAATATTAATATATTCTTATTTATTAAAATAAATTATTTTATAAAAAAGTATATTCTTTTATTTTCGAAATAAATTTCTGAAGTAGTCTTTGTATATTTCCTCTTTAGTTTGATATCATTATAGACCAGACCTAATTATGTGACATAATTTCGTTGTCCCAAATTGTAATTTTTTAAAAAGCTAACTAAATATTTCTTAAATTCATTCATTCTGTTATTCATTTAGTATGATTTATTTTAAGCATTTATTTGATTTAATGTGCTTACAGCCGTTTTGTATTTATGAATGCTTTAATTATCACCAACTACCATGGAATTTTACACGTGTTAATTGCATGCTTTTTGTAGAGTAAAAAACAGTGCAAGTAATTACAACAAATTTATGAAAGCAGTTTAATATAGAATCGTTTTAGTTCAAACGATTTGTTTTTCGAAGAGAAAGTAGAAGTAATTTTCCATAACATGTTTTTTTTTTTCTTTTTAAATTCTTCTCTAAAAATAATTTATTGGTTTTCTTTTAAATACTTTTAAAACGACTTTTTTGTAAAAAAAGAATGCTTTTCATTTTATTTTAAGAGTTAGCTGCAACTGCGAGTCAACACAAATTGCATTCTTGTAATTAATCTCCAAAAAAGCAATTTTGTGATTCTCGGAACTTTCATATCGCTTTAATTTACGATAGTTTCAACGACATTTTCGGAACGAATAAAGAAAAAAGAAAAAAATAGAATAATAATTAACTTATAAAGTTTAGTAAGGCAGGGAGATGGAAATAACTTCGACAAAGGTCGTCAGTAGCCATTTTTTTCTAGTTATTTTTAAAGGAAAAGAATCTGAAGGCACACAGAATCTGCTTTTGGCTTTTCTTTTTTCAGATTAATGAAAATTCTATTTTCAATCCAAGATTTATTTGATTGTATTCAAGAAATAAAATAAGTTTTTTTGTTGACTACATTAAAAAAAAAAGTTTCCTGTAATGATGTACAAGACGAATACTGCTGATGATGTCCTAGATAAAAACTAAAGCTTAAATATGTTAATAAATAAAAATATAAAGTTTTCATCAATATAAAATTTCACATAAATTATTATAATTTATATAAATTTATTTTCATATGCAAATAAATTTAGTGTGAGATACACTTTAGGTTTTAAAAATATCATATTACGATATTTTTAAAATATATTATATCATATATGTTTTTAGCATATTATGTTTTATTAAATATCATATTAAAAATATCATATTTATTATCATATCTTGTTATATTAAAAAAAATTACCAACCAACCTCAAAAATTTCAACTGAAAATGGTATATTGCAATATTACGCAATAATAACATATTACATAATAATGAGTCAAAAATATTTCCTATCACACGCACGTCACAGAAATATCAATGCATGAGTGTATGAGTATATGTATAAGTTTATCATGTTATGAATATTAATTTAATACTTCGATAAAAAGTAGATTGCATGACTTTATTTGATAAGCACATACGAATATATTGGTTTTTAATCTTACTCTAGATAATGATAAGCATATCATATGTTTCTGTGTGTATGTGCATGTGCTTGTGTATGTGTAAGCTCGTTTTCACGGAGCAGAATTTGAAGAAAAATTGAAAATAAGTATTGATTAAAATGGAACAATTAGAAGTAGAAAAAGCAGCATTTGCAAGAAATTTATTAAAACCTCCCTCCATCAAAAAAAAAGAAAAGAACCATGTGCAAGAAATTTAATGTATTTACCCTAGGTCTGACAGCATGACCAGGAACACTCTTTGACGAGGAACATTAGGATTTGTATGTGTATTTTATTTCCTTTAGAAATGTCTTAAAAGAACTTTTAAAGACAGGGAATGGGACAACAATTAAATAAATTTTACCCAGAATTAGTTATTTAACTTAGGATTAAAAAAAATTTTTTTTTTTGAAAATTTATAAAAAATTATACTTTATACATAAATTTTTTTTTAAATCCCCGATCTTTGAAACAGCATGGGCACGCCGATACAGTACAATATTGTGGACCGATACAATTATGATATGTACATCGATACAGTACGATATGTACACGCCGAATACAGTAGAATTTTATGATATAAAGAAACTTGTAGAGCTCTAGTTACGGCTCTAACTAGAAGATAGTTATCCTCTAAAATGACACTGAATTTCTAAACTATCACTTAAAATGATACTCAGTCCTTATTTTCCTTTCATCGAAACTCATCTATCACTTTTTTGAGAATATAAAAAAAAAGAATTCGAGAGTTGCATGGCTATTTTTCATGATACAAACGCTTTATTTTATCAGGTACTCTTTCTGCTGGCATCCATTTTTATTTTTTGGAAAGACTGACATCGATTTGTCTTGTGAAGTCTTACATGGCAAATTTATAACTGCCTCTTTTCTGCTGACTTCAGCAAGATTCGCTCTTTTTCTAAAGCCAGATTTGTGATTTCGAGTTTTTTACATTCTGTGCGCTAAACGTCGAGTTCTTGTGTATTGGAGCTTAGGTTGGCTTTTGCTGTCCTGTTGAGAATGAAATAGACTGCAACCGGGGCCGGATTTAGATGAAAAGAGGCCCTGGGCTATTTCACTTATGTGGCCCTTCCACCTTCCATTTTTAAGTATGTAAATTACAGGACAGATAATAAAATACATCATTACTGTAGTATATCTATATGTTAAATGAAACATGTTGTGATGGGTACAAATCTTTATATAAAATGTGGCACGGATAATAAATGAAAAAAAAAAAGTCGAGAACACTTATTTGGACATTTATTCTCAGCACCCTATATAGTGCTTGTAACAATAACTAATCAAACATAACACACAGCATTTACAAAGAAACAAAATTCAAATAATAAAAATCTTCGACTACGAAAATAAAATATGCAGTAAAAATTATCCTATTTTCTTTAAAATTAAATTAAATATATTCAGTACATTGAAGATTAAAGCAAAATCAATTCAGATAAATTTATTTCATAATAATTCGTATTTAAAATTTAACAATTTGAATGTAGGCCCCTTTTGATCTTGATGCCCTAGGCAGAAGCCTAGTTAGCCTATAGGAAAATCCTGCCTTGATTGCAATCAAAGATATAGATAACCTTTCGGATGTACGTCAATTTTGATACAGTAGATTCTCATGGGAAAGCTTTTCAATTGATAAAAAACAAACATTGTTAAATTAATGATTACAATTAAAAGAAATCTTAAAATTAAATATCATATTTTTTTTTAGAAAAGTTATATTATATTGGATAATTTTTTTTGTCATTTGTAAGTCAATAGCTTGCAATTATTTTTATATAAAATATTTTATTTTTAATTCTAATGTAAAATATAGTTTTTTTAAAATTGTTTAAGAGGAAAAATCATTATTTTTTTTTATAACTTCTAGAGCTGGGATGGGCCAACCCGCGGGCCGCATGCTGCCCGCCTTGAACATTTTTCTGGCCCGTGAAATTTATTACCCTTTTACAAAATATATTTGTTTTATAATGGCCAAAGTAGTGAAATCCAATGTATTAAAAAAATACATTATGTGTGCATAACATATATTCAAAAATTGAATCTTTAACTACTAAAATTAAGAGGCAAAAATTAACTTTGATTTTAAAATAATATTTTTGCGCAAACAAATATCATACTAGTAAAATAATTATTTTTTAATGATTTTATTTGTTTTATTTCTTTTATATTTATATATTTTTTATATTTCCTTTTTAGTGTTATATATTTCTTTACAATGTGCGTTTAGTACCAATATTATATTATCTATGTTTACATGTAAGAATAATAATAAACACAATAATAATAACTTATTATGTTTCAATTTATTACTCCAAAAAAATGTCTATAGTGGGTCTAAATTTAATATAGCGATATATAATTTTATATGCGGCCCGATGAGTTATAATGCATTTCTAAAGGGGCCTGCAAGATCATTTGGGTTGGCCACCCCTGTTCTAGAGCTTGTTTTTTATCATATATGCAGTAAATGGAATACCACATTTTGAAAAGTTATTATTTGATATTTCAGGATCTGATTAGAGAAATTCAAAATAAAAATTGATTAAACTTGAGAGTGTATAAAATGAAGGATTTATAAGTATTTATAAGTATTTATAAGTTTTTGTATCTTTAAAATTAAATATTTGCAGTACCAAATATTTCTATATATTTGTTACATTTCTATCTAGTGCTTAGTCAAGAATCATGAAAATATCATTAATTCTTTTTCAATTAATTAAAAATTGTTCTTTTTAAATTAGCAATAAGACATATTAAAAAATAAGGATTTCAAAAATTGACTTTTATTAATGTTTCGAAAAAAAATTAGAATAATTTAAATGCTACAGAATTAAATGAATCTTTTGTTTTCGCAAGAATCTTTTTACGAATTTATTTATTTTCATAAAAATGTTCATGAATTTTTAATTATTTTTTTATGTTATTCATAAGGGGAGCATTGAAGCATTAATTTTGATAATTTCTATAAAAATAAAAAATAAAAAATTTGAAATAAAAATAGGAATATTTTTTTATTTATTTAAATAAGAACTTTTTAAAATTCATTTTTGAGATTATTATTTCCAAGCTCTGTTTTCCAAATTTAATCACTTACCTAATTAACAACTTACTTTATGTAGATTTAAAAGTATTTTTTTAATTATTTTTTTTTTTAAATTGTTTACCCTGCTGAAAAATTTTGTTGACCAAAGATGAAATATTTAATGGAATAATATTATTTGTAATAAAATTTATCCGTGTTTTAAAGCACACACACATACACATATATATGGCATGGCTTATAATATTCTGAGGATACGTATTCCCTTGATAAAGCTAACCTAACGATATTGTGGGAGCCAGATGGCTGAGTGAATAGCGCTCTGACTCTCGGAGCCACAGGTGTCGGATTCGAGCCCCGGAGTGCCATGGATACTTGTAGCGGTTCGGAATTCACTTTAAACCGTATGTCTCGGTCTACTACTACACCACACTACATTACTGTGTCTAGAGCTGAGTTGCCCCTATACAGTTTGAGAATGATGTGGGTGAGAGAAGTTTGACTGTTCTCAGTGACGCTCTTATAATACTGTCATATGAGACAGGGACCAACGGCTTAAAGTGGATTCCAAACCATTACAAACATTCACGGCACTGCCGGAACTCGAACCCGAAACCTGTGGCATCGAGTGCTAGACATTTGACCATATGATCCGGTCTAATATGACTGTTGGGTATAAGGCTGACAACCCTGCCCATTGAAAAAAGAAAACATCTCCTGTCTCGAAATCTGCCACTAGGCAGACTGACCTTGGCCCACCATGGGGCTGTTGCGTCACTGTTATTGATTTCCTGGACAAGTTGTTTCACATCCTGTTATTGCGTGTTTTCTATAGATATTTGTGTTCTGCTTTGATCTGCTAATACTGTTACAACAGTTCACCCTTTTGATGTGTTCGTCTAATGATTTTCAGTTTCGCTGCTGCAGCTTATGCAAACTTAAAATCTTCAAAAGTTTCTTTAATTTTAGAGATCTTAATGGGAGGCATTCATGGTTTTGTATATAGATTGTTATTATGTTTTTGTCATGCAATTTGATCGTGTTTCTATGAACCATAGGATAATTTAAGTGAAGAAAATAATGCTGCGACTTTTGTCATGTAAAATTGGTCGTGTTTCTAGTTCATAATTTGTTAATTATCCTTCGAGTTTTTATTTGATATATTGTGGTGTTATTTATTTGGATATATATATATATATATATATATATAAATTTAAGTTAGAGGGATAATTTCCAAATTTCTACGGTTTTTTTTTAGAGTAATATCAAGTCTCAGTAATTATATGCAACATGTATTTGAAAGTATTACTTTAATTTGAAAAAATTCAGTATTTATACTTTAAAAAATATGAATGGAATGAACTATTGTTCAGTATCTTATTGTGTATTTTCTACACAATTTTAGCTTTTACTATAAAACGACATTATATATTCAATTTACTCTTCGTAATGTATTTTTTATTTCTTTTTAAAAAAAACATTTGGACACAAAAATGGCGAATTTCTGTTATACCCTTTCTATCTCATTTAAATTTATTTGAACCCTTGTATCCAAGCACGTTTGAGAGATAAGAAACTATGGAACTCAATCGTAATTGTAATATCTTATCAGATAGTGATAAGGTATAAATTAAATGGATACCTTATTTAGATAGTAATATGAAATTTATACTGCTGTAATAATAAAAAGAAAACAAAAACAAATTTAATTTATACATGGGGCACTCATAAATAATTAAGATAAATATCACTTTAAGCAAAAAGGAAAACATATAGCATTGTTTTATCCAGAATATTTATTCTGTGGACGTTAAGCGTAAAGCGAATATAATAATAATAAAAGAAAAAGGTGAACAAAACGAACAAGGATATACAAATATTGCCCTTTGTCATGATTGATACTTATTTTGATATTTCAATTGTTATACGGTTCAATCAACAAGAAATATTTCATTGAAAAAATTATTTAAATTGTTAAATATTGATAGAGAAACATTTACCTTATTCATGTGTAATTTCAATCTATTTTAAAAAATTCATTTAATAAAAATTATTATTACACAACCAATAAAAATTGCAAAATACAAATAAAAATGCATAATTAAAAAAAAAACAGCATTTATAAGTGATAGAAAGGAAAAAATAATTAATAGTTTTTAATGTGATTTTTAAAATGACTTCTTTGTAAGATCATATATATATATATATATATTGTTTAATAATAGAAAATAGTTTATTTAATATTAAGAAATATGTCGTTTTTACTTTATCATAAAATTCTCGAGTTTATCAATCCTCAAGTATTTGTTGTTCAATTTAACTCATTGTAATATAAAAACTAAAACTAAAACACACACTCACACACAAAATAGTAATGAACATTATTTTAAGGCTTCAGGAGTAGTTTTTTATTGGTGATTGGGCGAATGATCACATTTATTTCAAAATGAGAATATCGCCAAATATAATGCTTATATATACGCGAATATCACCAAATAAACAATCTGTGTTTCAAGATCTTCACTAGCCTACTGAAATTTGGCTGCAGTTTATTCTGTGGGAACATTTTTGATTGCTAAGGTTTAGTGTGAATCATTATTGGTATTACTGTTTCTTATAGAAAGAGGCCATTCGGCGGGACCACTGTTAGTGATTGTGAAAATGGCAAGTGCTCTAGTGCGCTGTGCCATAAAGAAACAAAATTAATCAAAGTGTTAAAAGTTCCTGAAAATAAAATAAAGAAAATATTCACTATTTTTCTACAATGTTCAAATTAATTATCATTAGATAATGTTGGGGGCTATTTGCATAACCCTTTTTTCGAATCAGTTGTTTCTAATTTATGACGAACCCGCGAACCTACAAAACACGATAAAATACTAAAATAATCCTAACCGTAACTAATTTTCTTGCATCATCTTAGCCGGTAAACTTAATTGTGTAGATTGCTGTTGCGCCACTTTAACCACGTTTAAACCTCTAAATCAAGTTTAACCACGTTAGTCAAAGTCTTAAGCGTGATTGTAAGAATTTCTTTGTTTTCACAGTATTTTTGAATTTTATTTTTGCCTTATGAATTATTCAGCACACGCACTAATTCGACTTTAATTTTTAAACTAATTTCTTATCAACCCATTAAACAAAAAATTAGTTGCTGTTGGTATGTAAATGTTTTTTGTTATAGGAGACAAATATTATTTATATCTAAATTGTAATTTTAAAACAGAAAATAATAATTTTAATTTATAGTTTTTTATTCTCTTTTTGAAGTTTAACACTTTTAATTATTTTATATGTGAATACTCTATAGAATGTATTTTATATGTGAATACTCTATAGAATGTATTTTATATGTGAATACTATATTCTGATCTAAATATTATAAAATTACATTATCTATGTTGTAGATTATATTTACATTTGAAAATTTTGAGTAAATAGAACATAGAAATTCATTATTTAATACAAGGAATCGGTTCGGAATTCCCTTATAATTTTCTTGCATGCATATAAGTTACCTGATTTTTGACATTTTTTCACTTTTAAGAATATTTTATTATGTTTTTTAGAACAACTTTTTCACTTGTTATAAGGGAATGTATTTTAACTAATTTTATCTCTTATTTTTCTTTCTCGGTTAGATAATGTCTTTCTATTGCATTTTATCGCTCACATTTGTATAAAATATAGATATTATAATAATATAAAATATTTTTTTGGACTGCTGATTTCTTGGGATGTTTTGCATATTTAGCTGTCTTTTTGCTGTTTTACATAAGATGGAATATATTTTCTTTGTTTATTTTATAAATGTTCTTTTTAAATGGGGTGATCTATAGTTAAAGTTATGCTTGTTTTTTTTTTCATTGGGTTTGATGGGATTAACATTGAATTAGTCTCAATGAGAAACTTTCTGGTACTTAAATACACAAATAATAAATTGAATATTAACAATAAACTTATATTTTTATGCTTATAAAGAGTAGTAATAAAGTAAGCTTGTTAATGCCAGATAGTTCAAGAATATCAACAAATATGATATCAATCATAATGATCAATCAAAATGATCAGATCAAACAAGCTAAAATGAGTAACAAGTAGAGTTTAAATGATTGCCATTTGGCAAAATTGGAATCAAAAACTGCAAACTCCTCTTTATCTGTTTGACAGCAAATTCTTTCAAACAATTATGCTGAGTTGGATTTTTGCCATCTAGAAAACCTGTAAGAGCTCATCTGTTAATGGTCTTATCACCAGGCAAGAGTGACACAATATTGATAACTTATGATTGTGAACCTTGGGATAGATACTTATTTTCCATTTTTCCCAAATTAAAACTATATTCATTTGCTCAAATTTGAGTCTTCAAAAT
>BPLQ01007998.1:25661-44010 GCA_021605075.1 Caerostris darwini | reverse complement strand
AAAAAAAAAAAAAAAAAAAAAAAAGGAAACACAGAGCGAGAAGCCAAATCTTGATTTTCAAATCAAATATGCATTGGTCCCTATTACTATCATTAATCGTTGATTTAACATTACTGTTAACGAACTCTACATTATATTTATAAAATAATGCTTTATGTATTTCTTTTTTTGAAAAATAATTGATTTTTGAATTTTATATGTTTATCAATATTATAGCAATTAAAACTTCGTTACAATAAGCTATGAAAAACTTTATAAGCCATAAATTTAATATTAAATTGATCAGTTCCTGAAATGATACTCTTACTGAATTAAATAAATTGAAATGTTTTATTTTGTAATTGATAGAATTTCGTTTAAACCCATTATTAGATATCTGTAAAAACTTGCTTTATGGCATTTTTTTTTGTAGATGGAATATGTAAACAAATTTTGAATTTTTATTTTAATTTTCAAAACATACGAGCAGAAAAAACGAAGTATTGAACATTTTTATCACAGCAACACGATTTCTGAAGACACATTTTGTGAAATGCAAATTGAAAAACTTGAAACTCCTCGCTCATTGATATTTGTAATAAGGATCTACAACGCATTCCCACTGCAAAACTATAACCTTCAACTCAAGATCAATAGATCTTTCTTTCAAGGATGGGTTGACCCTTACGTTAGACATTGATTTCACACGTTACGTTACACATTGATTTTTTCTGGTCCCCCTCAAGCGTTCGATCTTGGAGAGAGGAGAAAAAGGAGTGGACAGTCGAGTGAAGAGTACCAGGCACGACGGTGGGTAAAAAGACTCTTAAAGGAACTGGTTTTTAAGATGATTTTGCAAATATTTGTTATATAATCGTGTTTTGTGCGTTATGTGTTGCAATTGTGCAGTGCTGCATTTATTACAAAAAAATATGGCAACTAAACATAGCATTATTATTTTAAGAAATAATTTACTTTCTACCGATTAATTTCTGAATCAAGACCACACGAATATCCGGCCGTAACTTATAGTAATTACTTACTAGTCGTATATTATTTACTTAGCAGTAACTTAATAGTAATACTTAATAGTAACTTAATATATATTTTCTTTAACATGTTCATATCTCATCAATTTTTAATAATTGCGATTTAATGTGTTTTCTTATTTATTTCATCTTTAGTTTTTTTTATTTACTTTATTTGTTGTACGACGAAACTTCAAATGGATATCAATTAATATTTTTCATAGTTACGATCCTTATTTTGTTTTATAAAATAATTAATAATTATGCATCTGATCTTTTTTTAATAATTGCTTTTTAATGAGAGTTTTTATTTAATGTTCAGTTTTTTATTTGTTGTACGACGAAACTTCAAATGGATATCAATTAATATTTTTTGTAGTTATGATCATGATTTTATTTAATAAAATAATTAATAATTATAAATCTGATCTTTTTTAGTAATTTCTATTTAATGAGTGTTCTTATTTATTTTATGTTCAGTTTTTTTATATTTACTTTATTTGCCTTATGAGAATCTACAAATGGATATAAAGTAATTTTTTTAAATATAATTATCATTTTATTTAATAACATAATTAATAACTATAAATATAATATTTTTTTTAATAATTTCTAATTAATAAGTTTTCTTATTTATTTTATGTTCAGTTTTAAATTACTTTATTTTTTATATGATTGAACTCCAAATGGAAATAAATTGATGTTATTATAGATATCTTCATCAATTTAGGTAATAAAATAATTAATAATTATAAAATTATGTAACATACCAAATAATTATTTTATAAATTTTTTAAATCCTGATTTTAAAATCATTGATAATTTTTTTTTCAGTAAAATTTTCAAAAGTATAATATGTTATTTAGATCATACTTAGTAAGCTTTACTAAACTCACTATTTTACAGCGATATCTAGAGCCTATTCAGAACAGCGATATCTAGATCACAGCATAGTTATAATAATTTACTAAATGGAATGAAAATCTTTAATTCATTTATATCGAATTGTCTGTATTAAACTATTTGGCAATTTATTTTATTATTGGAAATAATGTTGAACATGTTGCACTCTGTGCTTATTCATCAAAACAAAATCCATTTTACTTATGTCTCAATTTTTGTTAACTTAACTACATTAATTCTAATAAATATGTACAAAAATTCATACAACAGTTTAGTTTATGCTATAAAAAAATGCATCAGAAATAAAATGATATCTACATCTGCATTGTAATGAGAAATACAAATCCAATAAATGCAAATACTTAAGAACTTCCTTTACTAAACCCCAAAACAGTCCAACGCCTCAATCCACCACCAACTCCAAATCGCATTAGATGCGGTAAACAAGAAAAATCATTGCAACTTTCGCAATTACGGCTCCAAACAGCCAATCAGATGTGTAGCTCATCCCCAGAAAGGGAGGTGTTTTTTCCTTTCTTTTTCATTTTTGCCGTTTTCTAACGATGTAAAGCTCGGATCTACTTCTCGTTAAATTTAATTAAAGCGCCCAAACGAAACGGTAGAAAAAAAATTAAAAAAAGATTCATCCTTTTCCTAAATTCACCCATATTCAAGTCTTCTCTAGACTTTCTAATTACAAGGATAAATCTATCTGGTGATTAATCAGGTAATTAATTAGCGATGTGAAAAAGCGTATACTGTCACGTAATTTTAAATCCGCGAGAGTTGCTTTTTGAAAAACTCAACCTCGTACTCGCCTCGTTTTAATGCTCGATTTATCTTTTCAGATAGATAGATAGAGAAGAATTAAATTGAGGGAAAACCTTCTTCCGATTCGACGGCGTTTTAGCAACGGTTATTCATAACGCCAATCGGAAAACCGTTTTCCGATGTAATCCAGCATTTAAAAATACTGCTCTGCATAAGCTGCGTGCGATTTGTTATGATGCAGTGGTTGTTCGAATGGAATAAATAAAGTTGTTAGAGATGAATAATGCAGGTTTACGCAACTTTAATGAATACTTTGTGCTGTTTAAAGTGAATGGGAAGTTATGAAGTTTCGTTTTGGGTTGGTTACCTTTGAATTTACAATGCTGTAAACTTTGCAGAACTTTGGATTAGTGAAATAAAGTCCCTAACTAAATTTATGGCTGCAAGGAAATTTGTGAGATTTAGGTTAATCAAATTATTTTTTTATATATATATTTTTATTTTGAATAAGGGCGTATTGTATTTATTTTAAAACTTTTGAAAGTTTTTTAATAGCAAATCTGAAATTATTTTTAGAGTGGCTATACAGAAAGTATTTGTTTCGAGTAATACTGATATAAATTCTCTCAATAAAACGAAAATACTTAGTTATTTTTAATTTCAAACTAATTTATAAAAAGAATAAAACAGTTTATTGTAAAATTATTATTGTTTATCGCATAATATAATGATTTAATATCAATTAGACATAATAAATAATTGAAATTTTATTCAAATTTTTTTATTTATGTTAAGTGTAAAAATATTAAAATAAATCTTATTAATAAATAAATATTATTAAATGAAATAAAGTCATGGCCAAATTATTCTGACTATCAAAAAATTTGAATGATATAGGTTAATCAAATGATTTTTTTTATATATTTTTATTTTTAATAAAGTCCTATTGTATTTATTTTAAAGACAATATTTTTAAAAATTTTGAAAGTTTTTTAATGGTAATGTTGAAATTATTTTTAAAATGGTTATACGGAAAGTATATTTTTTAAATGTAACACTGATATGAAATCTTTTAACAATTGCTTTCCTAAATTTTTTTAATCCGGATTTTAAAATCATTGATATTTTTTTTTTTTTTGGTAAAACTCACAAAAGTATAATATGTTATTTACTTAAACTGATCTGCTCCAGTTCATGCTTGCTAAGTTTTACTTTACTCACTATTTTACAGCGATATCTAGAGCATAATCAGAATATAGATATCTAGATCGCTACAAAGTAATTATAATTTAATAAATATATTGGAAAACCTTTTATACATTTATATAGACTTGTCTGTATTAAATTATTTTACAGTTTATTTTAATATTGGATTAATGTTCAACTCGTTGCATTCTATTCTTATCAAAACAAACCTTCCTTAATTTTTGCTAACTTAATTTCAAAAACTATATTCATTTTATTAAAAATATCATGCATCAGTTTTGTTTATACTATCCATAAATGCATCACAAATTAAATGATATTTACATCTCATTGTAAAGAGAAACACAAATCCAATAAATGCAAATACTTACGAAGTTCGTTTACTAAACCCCAAAACAGTCCATCGCCCAAATCCACTGCCAACTCCTAATCGCATTAAATGCAGAGAACAAGAAAAATCATTGCAACTTCTTCAACTACGGCTGCAAACAGCCAATTAAATGTGTACCTCATACTCAGAAAAAGAGGTGTTTTTTTTTTACTTTTTCATTTTTGTCGTTCTTTAATGATGTAAAGCACGGATCTACTACTCGTTAAATTTAATTAAAGCGCCAAAACGAAATGGGAGGAAAAAAATTAAAAAAAGAATCATCCTTTTCCTAAACTCACCAATATTGAAAGCTTTTCTAGGTTTTCTAATTACAAGGAGTTAAATCTACCTGGTGATTAATCAGGTAATTAATTAGCGGCAGAGGAAAAGTAGCATATACTGTCACGTTATTTTAAATTTAAGAGAATTGCTTTTTAAAAACTCAACCTCGTACTCGCCGCGTTTTAATGCTCGATTTATCTTTTCAGATATATAAATAGAGAAGAATTTAATTCGGGAAAACCTTCCGATTCGATGGCGTTTTAGCAACGGTTATTAATAACGCAAATCGGAAAAGCATTTTCCGATGTAATCCAGCTTTTAAAAATACTGCTTTGCATAAGCTGCGTGCGATTTGTTATGATGCAGTGGTTGTTTGAATGGAATAAATAAAGGGAGTTAGAGATAAATAATGCAGGTTTACGCAATTTTAATTAATACTTAGTGCGGTTTAAGCTAATAGGAATTTATGAAGTTTCGTTTTGGTTGGTTACCTTTGAATTTACGATGCTGTAATCTTTGCAAAACTTTGGATTAGTGAAATAAAGTCCATGACCAAATCATTATGACTGCTTGAAAATTTGAGCGATATAGGTTAATCAAATGATTTTTTTAAATATATTTTTATCGTGAATTAGGTCCTATTGTAATTATTTTAATTATAATATTTTTTAAAATTTTGAATATTTTTTTATTGCTATTCAATGTGTTTTCTTATTTATCTTATATTCGGTTTTTTATTTACTTTGTTTGTTCTATGACAAAAATTGCGATGGATATACATTGAATTTTTTTTGCAGACAGAATCATGATTTTATATTTAAAATTATAGCTCTAATTTGTTTTAATAATTGCGATTTATTCAGTGTTATTATTTTATTTATCAACCATAATTAATACTTTGTGCGGTTTAAAGTTAAGGGAAATTGATGAAGGTTCGTTTTGGGTTGGTTGTCTTTGAATTTACAATACTGTAAACTTTGCAGAACTTTGGATTAGTGAAATAAATTCCCTGACCAAATTATTATGATTAACAGAAAATTTGAACGATATAGGTTAATCAAATATTTTTTAAAAATATTTTTTATCTGAATACGGTTCTATTGAATTACATAATATTTTAAAAATATAGGTAAGATAAAGTCATATTTTAAACATTTCGAAAGAATGTAATGGCAATAGCAATTGTTTTTAAAATGGTTATACTTTTATAATTTTTTTAAAAGTAACACTGACAGAAATTCTTTTAGCAAAACTAAAATACATTAGTTATAAAATATATTTAATTTTAAGCTAATTTATAAAATAAGATAAAACAGTTGATTATAAAATTAATTATTTATAGCATAATAAAGTGATTTAATATCAATTACGTATGATAAATCAATGACATTTTATTTAACAGTTTTTGTCAATGTTCAATGTAAAAGTATTTAAATAGATTTTATTAATAAATAAATATTTTAATTGATGGAAATAAAGTCTTTGACCAAATTATTATGACAAAGGAAAATTTGAACGATATAGGTTAATGAAATTATTGTGTATATTTTTTATTCTCAATAAGGTCTTATTGTATTTTAAAGAATACTTTTAAAAATTTTGAAAATTTTTTAAGGGAAGAGCTAAAATTATTTTTAAATTGGATATACAGAACGTAATACTTTCGAGTAAAACTGATATAAAATCTTTTAACAAAACGAAGATTCTCAGTTAAGAAATATTTCTAATATCGATACAGCGATATCTAGAGCATATTCAGAACAGCGATATCTAGGTTACCACATAGTAGTAATATTTCAATAAATGGATTGAACTAAAGTTTAATACATTTATATTGACTGGTCTGCATTAAATTATTTGACAGTTTATTTTATTATTGAAGTAATATTGAACCCGTTGCATTCTCTTCTATTTCATCAAAAGAAACCATCCTTAATTTTTTGGTAACTTATTTTTAAAAATTACATTCCTCCTAACAAAAATTTAAAAAAAATTAATCCATCAGTTTAGTTTATACTGTACAAAATTGCATTAGAAATAAAGTGATATCTACATTTATACTGTAATGAGAAACACAAATCCTATAAATGCAAATATTTAAAAACTTGGTTTACTAAACCCCACAAACAGTCCATCGGCTAAATCCACTACCAACTCCTAATCGCATTAAATGTGGACAACAAGAAAAATAATAGCAACTTCCTCAATTATGGCTGCAAGCAGCCAATCAGATGGGTACCTCATCCTCAGAAAGGGCGATGTTTTTTCTTTTCTTTTTTATTTTTGTCGATTTCTAACGATGTAAAGCTCGGTTCTACTTCTCGTTAAAATTAATTAAAGTGCCAAAACGAAACGGGAGAAAAAAATTTTTTTTAAAAAAAGAGTCATCCTTTTCCTGAACTCACCAATATTCAAGGCTTCTCTAGACTTTCTAATTACAAGGAGTTAAATCTGCCTGGTGATTAACCAGGTAATTAATTAGCAGAGGAGGGAAAAGTAGCGTATACCGTCACGTAATTTTAAATCCGTTTGAGTTGATTTTTAAACACTCAACCTCGTACTCGCCGCGTTTTAATGCTCGATTAATCTTTTCAGATAGATAGATAGAGAAGAATTTAATTCTGGAAATCCTTCTTCCGATTCGACGGCGTTTCAGCAACGGTTATTAATACCGCCAATCGAAAAAGCATTTTCCGATGTAATCCAGCGTTTAAAAATACTTCTTCTGCATAAGCTGCGTGCGATTTGTTATGATGCAGTGGTTGTTCGAATGGAATAAATAAAGGGTGTTAGAGATAAATAATGCAGCTTTACGCAACTGTAATTAATGCTTTGTGCGCTTTAAAGTGAATGGGAATTTATGAAGCTTCGTGTTGGATTGGCTACCTTTGAATTTACAATGCTGTGAACTTGGATTAGTGAAATAAAGTCACCGACTAAATTATTATGGCCACCAGAAAATTTCAACTGTATAGGGTATTCTAATGCTTTTTTTCATCTATGCCGTGATTTTTGAAATTTTTTCTAAAGATATGGTGATCATAATAATATGAAGCCAGAGCATATAAATATATAAATTGCAAAATATGATGAAACAAATAAGGAGCAATTTTGAGCTATTTTGCTTCATTTTAATATAATGTCTTTATAGCCAAGTAACTACCGTTCTGGCGCTCGGAGTCGCAGGTTTCGGGTTCGAATCCCGGCAGTGCCTGGATGTTTGTAGTGGATTGGTATCCACTTTAAAGTTTAGGTCCCGGTCTAATATGACTGCAGCTGTAGGGTTGACAACCCTAGCACAAATTGAAAAAAATTGATTTTTTTACAGATATCATAATTTTACATAATAAAATAATTAATAATTATGAAATTATGTAGCATGCTAAACCTTTTTTTCGGGGCCTGATGGCCGAGTGACTAGCGCTCTGAAGCTCGATGATATCGGTTTCGGGTTCGAGTCCCGGCTGTGCTATGGATGTTTGTAGGCGTTCGGAATGTACTTTAAACCAATGTTCTCCGTCTAATATGGCTGTAGAGCGTCGGGCGTCGGGCTGATAAATTTATGCTGTAAAAAGAAAACATATCCTGTCTTGAAATATGCCACTGAGCAGGCGGCCTTGGACCACCTTGGGGTTGTTGCTCCGATGAGGATGAAACTTTTTTTTCAAAACCTGATTTTGAAATCATTGATGTTATTTTTTAATAAAACTGACAACAGTCTAATATGTTTTTTCTTAAACTGAACTGCTCTAGATAATAGCTTTATTTTATACATTATTTTACAGCGCTATCTAGAGCATATTCAGAAAAGCGATATTTAAACCCAGCATAGAAATTTAATATCTGGATAGAAAACCATATTGTTGTTGTGGTTTCGTATCCCACTTGTTAGACATCTAGACCAATTTCCAAAACCCTTAAGGGAAAGGGATATTTTCTGCTGGGATGGAGCACCCGTATGTAGAAGTCTGATTTCGCTCAACGACTTTTTTAAGGGGTAGGAATGTCAGCGCTCCGCCAAACAATCATTACAGAACGGGACCTACGGCTTAAAGAGGATTCCCAATCATTGTAAACATCCATGATACAGCGGGACTCGAACCTGAAATCTGTGGGACCGTGCCTCAGAGCGCTAGTCACTCCACTATTCAGGACCTGAAAAACCTTCATACATTTATTTCAGCTTGTTTGCATTAAACTATTTGAGAGTTTATTTTATTATTGAAGTATTGTTGAGCTCAATGCATTCTTTATTATTATGACTTAATTTTTATTAACTTAATTTTAAGACTACATTCATTTTATAAAAATGTAGAAAAAATTCATCAACCAGTTTAGTTTATATTGTACAAAAATGTATCAGAACTAAAATGATATCTACATCTGCATTGTGATGAGAAACACAAATCAAATAAATAAAAAAACTTCAAAACTTAGTTTACTAAACCCCAAAACAGTCCATCGGCTAAATCCACCACCAACTCCTAATCGCATTAAATGTGGAGAACAAGAAAAATCATTGCAACTTCCGCAATTAGGGCTGCAAACAGCCAATCAGATGTGTTCCTCATCCACAGAAAAGGGTGGTCTTTTTTCTTTTTTTTGTCGTTTTCTAACGATGTAAAGCTCGGATCTACTTCTCGTTAAATTTAATTAAAGCGCCAAAACGAAACGGGAGAAAAAAAAATAAAGAAAAAGAGCCACCCTTTTCCTAAACTCACCAATATTCAAGGCTTTCCCAGTCTTTCTAATTACAAGGAGTTAAATCTACCTGGTGATTAATCAGGTAATTAATTAGCGACGAGGAAAAGTAGCGTATACCGTCACGTAATTTTAAATCCGCAAGAGTTGGTTTTTAAAAACTGAACCTCGTACTCGCCGCGTTTTAATGCTCGATTTATCTTTTTAGATAGATAGATAGAGAAGAATTTAATTCGAGAAAACCTTGTTCCGATTCGACGGCGTTTTAGCAGCAGTTATTCATAACGCAAATCGGAAAAGCATTTCCCGATGTAATCCAGCGTTTAAAAACCCTTGCTCTGTGCTCTCACAGCGTAAGCTGTGTTCGATTTGTTATGGTGCAGTAGCTGTTCGAATGGAATAATTAAAGGGTTTTAGAGATAAATAATGCAGGTGTACGCAACTTTAATTAATACTTTGTGCGGTTTAAAGTGAATGGAAATTTATGAAGTTTTGTTTTTGGTTGATTACCTTTGAGTTTACAATGCTGTAAACTTTGCAGAACTTTGGATTAGTGAAATAAAGTGTCTGATCACATTATTATGACTTGTAAAAAATTTGAGCGATATCGGTTAATCAGATGATTTTTTTAACACATATTTTTATTCTGAATAATGTTCTATTGTATTTATTTTTAATATTTTTAAAAATTTTGAAATTTTTTATTATTGCTTTTCTTATTTATCTTATATTCGGTTTTTCATTTACTTTATTTGTTGCATGACGAAACTTAAATTGAATATAAATTGAATTTATTTTGTAGATATGATTATTATCTTATAAAATAAAATAAATAATTATTTAATTTGCATCTTTTTTTCCCGAATTAAATTCTTCTCTATCTATCTATCTATCTATCTAAATAGATGAATAGAGCATTAAAACGCGGCGAGTACGAGGTTGAGTTCTTAAAAAGCAACTCTTGCGAATTTAAAATTACGTGACGGTATACGCTACTTTTCCTCCGCCGCTAATTAATTACCTGATTAATCACCAGGTAGATTTAACTCCTTGTAATTAGAAAGTCTAGAGAAGCCCTGAATATTGGTGAGTTTAGGAAAAGGATGATTATTTTTTTTCTCCCATTCCGTTTTCGGGCTTTAATTAAATTTAACGAGTAGTAGATTCGAGAAAAAGACAAAACATCGACATGGTTAGAAAAAGACAAAAATATTAAAATAAAAGACGTAATTGCGGAAGTTGCAAAGATTTTTCTTGTTCTCCACATCTAATGCGATTAGGAGTTGGCAGTGGATTGAGGCGATGAACTGTTTTGGGGTTTAGTAAACGAACTTCTTAAGTATTTGCATTTAGTGGATTTGCGTTTCTCATTATAATACAGATGCAGATATAATTTTATTTCTTATGCATTTTGGTCCAGTATAAACTAAACTGGTGTATGACATTTTTGCATATATTTATTATAATGAATGTAGTTTTTAAAATTAGGTTAACTTTTGGCTCTAAAATTAAAAATCTGCTTTTGAAATTTTGCTTGAATGCGCAGGGCTGACAACCCTATTCCGTAGAAATATATATATCTCCTGTATCGAAATCTGCCTGTAGACAGACTGCCTTGACTCCACCTTGGGCTATTGCGCCAAAGAAGAAGAATTGATATTAAATCATTATATTATGCTATAAACAATAATAAATTTATAATAACTTTATATATATATATATATATATATATATATATATATATATATATAAATTAATCTAAAAGTATAAATATCTTGTAATGAAGTATTTTCGTTTTGGTAAAAATTTTCCTTCAATGTTGTATAAAAAAACTACTTTCTGTATAGCCACTTTAAAAACAATTTCAGCATTACCATTAAAAATTTCACATTTTTAAAAAATATTATCTTTAAAAAAAATTCAATAGGACCTTATTGAGAATAAAAATACATTAAAAAAATCATTTGATTTACCTATATCGTTCAAATTTTCTGGTAGCCATAATAATTTGATCAGAGACTTTATTTCACTAATTCAAGCTCTGCAAAGATTACTGTATTGTAAATTCTAAGGTAACTAACCCAAAACGAAACTTCAAAAATTCCCATTCACTTTAAACCTCACAAAGTATTCATTAAAGTTGCCTAAACCTGCATTATTTATCCTTGACACCTTTTATTTATTCCATTCGAACAACCGCTGCATCATAACAAATCGCACGCAGCTTATGCAGAGCTGTACTTTTAACCGCCGGATTACATCGGAAAATGCCGTTTCCGATTTGCGTTATTAATAAACCATTGTTAAAACGCCGTCGAATCGGAAGAAAGTTTTCCCGATTAAAATTCTTCTCTATCTATCTATCTGAAAAGATAAATCGAGCATTAAAACACGGCGAGTACGAGGTTGAGTTTTTAAAAAGGAATTCTCGCGGATTTAAAATTACGTGACGGTATACGCTACTTTTCCTCTGTCTCTAATTAATTACCTGATTAATCAAAAGGTAGATTTTACTCCTTGTAATTAGAAGGTCTAGAAAAGCCTTGAATATTGGCGAGGTTAGGAAAAAGGGTGACTCTTTTTTAAAAAATTTTTTTCTCCCGTTTCGTTTTGCCGCTTTAATTAAATTTAACGAGAAGTATATCCGAGCTTTACATCGTTAGAAAAGGACAAAAATAAAAAGTAAAGAAAAAACACCTGCCTTTCTGGGGTATGAGGTACACATCTGATTGGCTGTTTGCAGCCGTAATTGCGGAAGTTGCAATGATTTTTCTTGATCTCCACATTTAATGCGATTAGGAGTCGGTGGTGGATTGAGGCGATAGACTGTTTTGGGGTTTAGTAAACGAAGTTCTTAGGTATTTGCCTTTATTGGATTTGTGTTTCTCATTACAAGCAAAAGTAGATATGTTATTATTATCTGTGTCTGCATATTTGTTATTAGCTGTGTATGATTTCTGATGCATTTTTGTATAGCATAAACTAAACTGATGGATAAATTTTTCTATATTCTTATTAGAATGCATTTACTTTTTAAAATTAGGTTAACAAAAATTAAGGATGATTTGTTTTGATGAATCAGAAGAGAACGCAATGACTTTATTATTATTGCTATAATAAAATAAACTGTCAAATAATTTAATGCTGACCAGTGCATGTAAATGTATTAAAAGTTGTTCAATCCATTTATTAAATTAAATTTTATAATAATAATAGTTTTATTATATAGATTATAAAATGGTGCGATTTATAAATGTAGATAGTAATTTAAGATAGTAATTATAGTGTAATTTAAAATATAGATTATAAAATGGTGTGCTTTCTTCTTCATTGGCGTAAGAGCACTATCGTGGGCCTAGACCGTCTGCCTACTGACAAATTTCGAGACATGATATTTTTTTCTTTTTACGGTATAGGGTAGTCAACCCTACTCCCAACAGTGGTATTAAACAGGGACCTACGGTTGTTTATTCCAAATCTCTACAACCATCCATGCCACCGCCGGACTCGAACCCGAAACCTGTGGCATCGAGTGCCAGAGAGCTTGTCAATCGTCAATTAGGTCTATTTATAGATATCATTATTTTTATATAAATATAATGTATGATAATAATAATAGTAATAATTATTATTATAATTAGTATTAATAATACAATTAATATATTCTTCAATGGCGCAACAGCCCCATAGTTGATCACGGCCGTCTGCCTACTAACATATTCCAAAGCATGAGAGGTTTTCTTTTTACTGTGTAGGGTTATCAGCCCTATGCTCAACAGTCATATTAGACTGGGACCTACGGCTTAAGTTGGATTTTGAACCACTACAATCATTTATGCACCATCGGGACTCGAACCCGAAACCTGTTTCATCGAGCGCCAGAGTGCCAATCACTAGGCCATCAGTTCATTTATAGATTAATATCTATTATTATATAAATATAATGTATAATAATGATAATTATTATTATAATTATAATTATTATTAATTAACATTATAATATATATAATAACTATTATAATTATTATTAATTAACACATTATTTTGGGTTGTACTAATAATGCAGTAAATATTATAAATAAATGTTTAAATTTTTTCATATTTTTGTGAGCAGTAATATAAATGTGCAAATAAATAATAAACTATTTAGAAATAAATTTATTCATTGTTTGGCTTTTGTAACAATATTTTAAGTATATTTCATGTATTAATAATGGATTCACTGTGAAGCGTTTCAGTATAGTAATTGTAACATATGGTTCCATGCATATCACGTAATGGCAGTGGCAATATAATTGATAATCCGCAATGTTACAGCTAATTATGTTGATAAATTTCCAAACTCTGTTGGAACTGGGCTAATGCAATTAACTCTGCAATTTCTCAGGCCCTATATAGATTGTAAACACAATTAATATTAATATTAGAAAATGGAACTTCATATACGCCACATTTTTTCCCGCTTTGTTATTTATACTCCCGAGGAAAAAGAAAGATTTTAATAAAAATGAAGATTTGATCATCAATTTTTTTTGTTGAATTTTTTTGTTTTGTTGGTTGGTTGGATTATTAGTATTATTATGTACTCTTAGTTATGCCACGAACACCCATCAATGGAGGATGGTGAATGAACAATGCCTTCCAGGAGGACTTTTAGGGGGCAATTGCTCGGCATTTTCGTATCTGCATTTTGAAACCTTTTTAATTTAAATTGCACGATATTTGAAAAGTAGACTTGATACATTTCTGATCTTTCTACCAGGGACCTTATAATAATGAGAAGCACTGTCCATATTTATAGAAAAACTGATGTCAATGAGAAAAAAATTGTTTGGAACAAAATTGCATGATACATTCTTTGTTATATAATTGGATAAAGCCCTGTAAATCCTTCTTTAAAATACCAGAAAATTAAACTTAAGTTATTCGCCATTACAAAGGCTGTTATGAGTAGGTTTAGAACCCTATTCACACACGCATGCATACATACACACATATAAGCCTATAATATACAAACACACACACAAACAAGCACACGTATAAAACACACAGATTATATACAAACGTACACAAAAAAGCACACATAAATACACATAACGTTATATGCAAACACACATAAGCACACACAAATAAACACACACAAACACACATAACATTATCTACAAACACAAACAAGCACACATAAACACACGTTATATACAAACACACATAACATTATCTGCACACACACACACAAATGCACATAACATTATTCACACACACACAAACACACATAACATTATTAACACACACACACAAACACACATAACATTATTAACACACACACACACACACACAAAGCACACATTATATACAAACACACACACACAAGCACACATTATATACAAACACACACACACAAACAAGCACACAATATATGCAAACACACAACACACAAACAAGCACATATAAGCGCACACACAAATACATACACGAATAAACTCCCATACACATAAACACTCACACAAATACACATAAACACTCACACAAATACACATAAACATACACAAATACACTATTAAAATTCAAACATGAAATTTTTTGACATGGCCCAAACACACACACAAGCAAACACGCACACCACAAACACTCACACATAAGCACGCCCACACGCATTATACACAAAAACACACACACACATTAACAATATTAAAAATCAAGCATGACATTTTTCGATATGAAATGAATTCAATTCTAAATCAATACTACATTTCAAGAAAAGGATTTCCATCAAATTGTCAACAGCAAGAAAATATTGCAACATAAAAAGAGGTAAAAATGAAAAAAAATGACAAAAACCATAAATTGTGGCAATATTAAAATTATTGAAAATTGATGGAAAATTTCAAAAAAACATTCAAGAAGTGATAATGATTGATTAAATTACATTTCTAGTGTCTATACAATGCTAAAAATATTGACTTAATATTCCAATCATTAATTTAAAAAACTCATAAAAGTTGTAATAAATAAAACTTTTCTTAAAGAAAATTAATAGTTTTTTTATTCTTTTAATAGATTTTGTAAATAATAAACAGGACTTCTCCCTCTGAACAGATCTTTTCAGTCTGTCTCGAACTAGCCAAGCCGTGAAATTCAAACGGAACTTCTTTAATAATTCCTGAACTAATATTCCGGAATCATTATTTATCATTGTCATTTAGAGAAATGGTCCAGAAGTCAGAGCTTAAAGGATAGTGGTCAGTAGAAACAATAAGTCACCGACAGATGGCGTTAATGCAGGCAGCAGCTTACGGTTAAGGTCAACGAGGTTGATTAAAAGAGCCATTTCTCAAACTGCAGATTCATTTAACGACGTCTAACCGTCCAGTTTGTTGAGAATGCGTAGCAATAGAAGAGCAGCGTTTAAACTATTTATTTGAATCTGTAGAGTAGAATAAAAATGTGTTGTGATGTTTTTTCTTTCTTTTATATACTATATTTCCTTTCTTTTAAAATTTGTTTGCTTTTTATTGGGTTGACAACTAAGTGGTTGCAGATATTTTAAATAAGAATCAGAATTTTTGTTTAAAAATATAATTTTATTCAATTAGGTATTGTCCTTTTTTGTCGATGACCTTTTGCCATCTTTCCGGCAGTGCCATAATTTTTTTTTCTTCTAATGCAGCTGGCAAATAGACCGTGATCTTTTATGCCATAAGGGCTGCACCGATGTTACTCACTTTGCATTACCCAGGGGGCGCGTGTAACTTGATGGTAAGCTACGGACGCGGAGCAACAATGCCTCCGCAACGCTCTACAATCCTGTTAGGACTGGGACCTACGGCTTAAAGTGGATTCTGAACCACTACAAACACCCATGGCAAAAGCCGGGATTTGAACCCGATACCTGTGGTACCGAACGCCAGAGCGCTAGCCATTCGGCCATCAGGCATAATCAGGCATCAGGCGGTGTCCTAATTCCATGTTTAAAAAACTTCAGATTTTCGCCAGCAAAAAACTGAATTAAATGTCATCCTCAGTTCACTAAAAATTTTACCATTTTATCGTTAATTCTCTTCTTTGTAGTTGTAGGCTTTGGATAAGTAATATCCAACATGTCTTCAATGTGTACCTCTTTAATTCTCCTTCAGCTGTTCAGGATATCAGCCTTTCAATGATTGCTACAAGAAGAGATATGAGATAGTGAGGCGGTTCTGCGCCTCCTTAGATTTAACTGCATATAGTGGATACCTGCAGCACTTGTAGCTTGAAGCATTTTGCAGAATTTTTTCTTGGTTGTACCTTTTAGAAGTTGATTCTGTTCGTAGAAAAATATTACACAGCCCTCGAATTGCTGAAGGACTTATGTTCAGCTATGTTGCTATATAGCTGCTTATATACCTGCCTCAGGCCCACTACTATTCTTCCAATGAATTGGGATTATAATTTTTCAAGTGAATAATGTCGAGCATTCATATCTTAAATATGACTTTATCGAAATTTTATTACGCAATTTCTACGTGCAAAAACAGCAGACAATTTTAAATCTTGTTTCGGCTACGTGGCAATGACGTTAAATGACAGCAACTTCATAAATGTTGTAACGTCTTATCCCATATTAAACTATAACTGCATCAAGAGGGTCACTTTCAGGTCCATGGGCCATTTTAATTTTTATTTACTAGCCCTATATATATTGTATTTCCTTTCTTTTATAATTAGTTTGCTTTTTGTTGAGTTGGCAACTAAGTGATTACATATTTTAAATAAGAAGGAACATTTAAAATTTTTGCTTAAAAATATGTTGTTGTTCTAATGCAGCTGGCAATACAGAGACAGTTAATCTTTATGTTATAAGCAAGGGCTTCTCCGTTGTTACTCATTTAGCACTACCCAGGGGGCAAATGTAGCTTGGAGCTATGCTACGGACGCAAATAACAGTACCCCCACAATGATCTACGATTCTATTAGACTGGGCCCTATGGTTTAAAGGGGATACCGAACCACTACAAAGAACCATGGTACCACCGGGATTCAAACCCGAAACCTGCGGTATCGAGCGCCAGCCACTCGGCCATAATGTATCGCTTGAAAATATAACTTAATTCAGTTAGAAATTGTCCATTTTTGTCGATGACCCTTTGCCATCTTTCAGGCAGTGCATTAATTCCATGTTCATAAAACTTCTGATTTTTTTCGCAGCAAAAAACTGAATTAAATGTGATTTTACATAATCAACTTCATTACAAATTTTACCATTTAAGGAGTTCTACATGGAACAAAATAAATGGTAATTTGAAGTCACAAGGTCGGAGGTATATGGTGGATGTGACAACATATCCCAATCTAGTTCCAATAATTGATCTACATTGAGCTTCTCTGTAATCTCACGTGTTGTGCTATGACGATCTGAATTGATAATAACCTTGATATGGGCCTCATCAACTTCAACTGTACGGCGAGATCTTGAAGCATGTTTCAGTGAAAGATCATCAGAACAAAATTTTGCAAAGCCATTATGATAATGCCTTTTTTTCAAGACTTCATTCCCATATACTGCAAATATCTTTCTGCGTGCTTGCGATGAGTTCTTGCCTTCACGAATACAATACAATAAAATATGTCTGAAATGCGCGTCTTGTTATTCAATTTTTACATTGATAAAAACCTTACTAAATAACTAATCGATATAATTTTTTTACTAAATTAAAGACAGTAGTTCAAAAAATGAGAAAAGAACATAAATTAGATGCTTTGAACACGTTGACAAAACGAAAGAATGTGCTAATACCATCTATTGACAAAATCCTCAATTTCTTACTTGCCAACCTAATACAATAAGTTTCTATTAAACTTAAGATTACATTAAGTTTCTATTAAACTAAAAATGCATAAATTTACATAATAATATCGGTAAAATTATTTAATGACAAACTATTTATTAATTATAGAACTAAAAGCATTGATAATGAGTTGGTTTCATTATTTGTTTACAATATTATTTGCCTGATATATTCCCAGTAAAATTTTTAGCAAGTAAGATTCTCAAAAAATAAATGGCTTTGTATTCATACTTTCATTGCAAAAAAAAAAAAAAAAAAAAAAAAAAAAAAAAAAAAAAAAAAAA
>BPLQ01007998.1:0-25561 GCA_021605075.1 Caerostris darwini | reverse complement strand
AAAAAAAAAAAAAAAAAAAAAAAAAAAAAAAAAAAAAAAAAAACGGTTGACATGAAAGATCTTAATCAGCATTTTCTCCAAGAGATGACGAAGAAATTTGAATTTTGAAGAGGAAGACTAATTCAATTATGAAAAGATGGTGAAATTACTTTCGTATTGAATAAGATATTAGCATAATGATATCGAATGTAATATTAGTAGGCGATAGAATATCGAACCAAGCGTTGTGTAGGTTATGATGTCCAAATGTTTACGATAGAATATATTAACAGGAGCAAGATTGGTTAAATTTTTTCGGATCATACATAAACAGCAGTAGTTCAACTCTGAAAGACTGCAACAAAGCAAACACTGTTTGTTAGAAATTGTTGATTAAAACAGTTATAGTTTGTTGCAATTGTGTTTATTTGTTGTTATTTGTTTATTTTATGTTTGTTGCAATGAGAAAAAAAATCGAACCAATGATTGGATGATTGGAGATAATTCTTTTTTGGATGAATGTAGATTCAATTAGATTCATATCTGTAGATTTCTTAAATAGGAATAGGGTATGCTGTGCTCAGATAGGGAATGCTGTGCTACGTCATATTGGCTTCAAATTAGGAGAAAAAAGAAAAACAACAGTTCTGGTCGACTCGTCACAGAACTCTCCCTCTTCTTTACCAAAACCCTCCCTTTAAAAAAAAATCAGCTGCTCTCACTTCTCATTGCAGTAGACATTTTCTCAGCTCATGGTATATCACCAATCACGATGGAACAACTCAGGTGTTGTTCATATTCCATCAGTAATTGTTTCGACCTATGAAGGTCGAGCAGACATTCGCTAATTTCCTGAGTCTCATTATACATGATACTGAATACCTGTTATCAGATTGGAGTGGCAGGTTGTTCTCATTAGTACAAAACTCTAATTCCATGCAATATGACTACCCACAGTACTGCTTGTCTTCTATCAAATTTGAGTGATGGGTTGTTATTATATACTTGTCAAATAGCATACTCTCTCCTGGGAAAGAAATGCCAAAACTGTTCCCGTGAGAAAAAAAAAATGCTTCAATGTGAATATTATATTCCGATGCAACTTTAATTTTTATACATATTGGAAAATTTTAATAAAAAGTTACTTATTTTTTACAGTGTATTAAATTTTTTTTGATTTTTTCCTACATTCTGAGAACCAGTACATTTCGAAAAAAAAATATAAATAAACTTATACAATTTTACCATCTTTTATTTACAGCATTAGAAATTACGAAAGAAATTTCATTTATCAACAGCAACTGATTCGAAGTAAATGGATATTAGTCGCCAACACCGAGCCTTTATTTTGATCAAAACAGATGTTTTTTATCATAGTTTCACAGCGGTTACAAAAGTTTCATTATTTAAAAGCTCTCATACGAAAAAAAAGCCATTTATTTATCCGTTAGGACATGATTTGTCGGGGCAGATTTTTTTCGTATAATTATAAAGAAAGGTTTCACATTAGATATTCGTTTTTGCTATAAATTTCCTTTTTTTGAAGGGATTTTTTGTAATATAAATATATGATTTTGTCGTAATTTATTATTTCGTTTTCTGCAAATATCTTATTCATTTTCTTAACATTTTGTGTTTTGAAGATAATAAAATATATCTTTGACGAAAAAATTAATGTTATACGACATTATGTTCTTTAGGAAATAAATTCGTTTTGATCGGTAGAACATATTTATTGCTAGCTTTATGAAGAAATTACCAAATGTGATTTAGCTTAGAAAATATAATAGTCTATTTTAGTGTCCACCAACAGAGTACACCCCCTTCCATGTTTCATCCTTATTTTATTAGCAGAGTTTTGAACAAATAATTCTACTAGTGGCACCTGAAAGTTTGAACTCATTTCTGCCTCTTGAGCCCAATGAAAGTACTCTTAAACGTACAGATTTATTAAAAAGAAACAGAAGCTTTTCTTCAACGTCGAATTTCAAAACAAGCTCTTTTATTTTGGAAGCCTAAATTTATCTATCCGGCCATCTAACCCATAAAAACATAGCCTTATTATTGCAAACATCAGTTAATATCCATTAATGAGCTTAAATGGTTGAATGTCTAGCGCTCTGACGTTCAGTGCCGCATGTTTCCGGTTCACATCTTGACAGTGTCCCTGAACGTTTGTAGTGGTTCGGAATCCACTTTAAACCGAAGGTCCTGGTCTAATAGGATCATAGAGCGTTGTCTTGAGGTTTAGTCGATCTTTAGCCCTCTTGGTTTCTCACTAAAGTGAAACAGCATATTATCTTTAGCCATGGGTGAGTCGCCTGCGACGGGAACATGCCCATTAGTGTGTATGGCTCTCTCCAGGTGATTTATTATTTGTTTATTCCCACTTGATACACAACAGCATCTAGACCAAGTCAATGAATCCATGTGCTCATGGAAGGAAGGAGGGAATAGGAGCGCCTTTTGTTGTGATGGAGCAACCGTAGGTATAAATCTGACTTTTCCCCGTGACTCCTGAAGAAGAAGCGCAGTGACTTCCGGGAGGACTTTTAGGCGAAAACTAACTCGCATTTGCATAACGTATGGTAGAAAACCCGGAATCTCCCAACAGATAAATAGACTAAGGAGGCAAGATGCTGAACTTCACAGACGCCATCGACATCGAGTCTTCTTGGTTTTTGAAACAATGATGAGAAATTTGCTCTTTTAAAACAATGAGGTACGATCCGCAAAACGAAGAGACACGATGGTGTGTGTGATGTTCAGCATCTTGCCTCCTTAGGTGGATTACCTGGTGGAAGTTTTTCAGATTTTCCCTAAAGGTCCACCCGGAAGGTACTGCCTCCTTCTTCAGCGACATGCAGCCAAGTCAGACTTCTACCTACGGGTGCTCCATCACAGCAGAAGATGAATCCTTCTATCCCTCCTTCCATGACACAACAAGAGTTCTTGGACTTGGTTTAGATGTTGCTGTCTGCCAAGTGGGATAAGGAAAAAAATATTCCATTATGTCCATAAAATTTTTAAAATGCTTTAACTATTGCATTTGTTTAGATTCAGCTATAAATTGTATATTTTTATATAAACATACATTGTGCTCGATATCCAATTGTATTAAAAGTATGTAGACTAGGTGTTGAAGTATTTATTTCTTCTTTTGTATAATCCACAAATTTATACATTTCACAAAGCATGATAAATCAACTTAATCGGATACATTAAAAAAAATTATTATAAAAATTCTACATTCTTTTTTACATACTTAACAAGTAATTAAATTTTACCGTTAGCCAAGATAAATCAAACGCATTGCTACCAAAAGAACCAAAAAAATAATATCCAAATAATTAACACAATAATACACAATAATTAACTGCTAGTCAAAAAATCACCATTTTTTTTCTTTACTCGTCTAGTGTCTCATGACAATTTAAACTATACCTTAACTACAAACTCAAAACTCATATATATATATATATATACAAAAAAGCTAAAAATTGGAGTTAGATAAAAAAAATGAAAAACTTGCGTTCATCCCTTTAATAAAAAAAATAGTCCTTAGAAGGAAAGAGAGTGATTGCAAGTTGAAAAAGCAGCAAAAGAAGATTTACTGGATTTGGTCTTTCTTACAAGTAGCAGCAGTTACGGCAGTCGTTTTTTAACAAGTATTTGAGAACTGCGAAATATTATTGTGGTCTAAATGGAAGATCCAATAATTTTTACCACCAACATAAGGATGAAAATAACTCAGGAAATTTTTTAAAAAAAAATATTCAGAAGGATAATAAGCTTCTAAGATTTATCTTCTCTTTGAAGCCACCCTTTATTCTAATTTTTTTTTAAAAAAGCAGTCGTATTTGCAAACTGGAAGATTTAAAGTTTTCTGTTAATATCAAGGATTACATTTTCTATCCCAATAATCTGTTTTAAAAAACTTTAAAAAAAAAAATTATTTCATTCCTCTGTGTCCTACTCTGAAGAAAATAATCCTATTGCATTGTGTTAAAATATTAAATATAATAATTTTCTTATCCCATTTGGCAGACAGCAACATCTACACAAATTCCAAGAAACCATGTGGTCTCATGGAAGGAGGGGAGTTCCTGATATGATGGAACACATGTAGGTAGAAGTCTGATTTGGCTACTTGTCGCTGAAGAAGTAGGGTAATTCCTACCAGGAAGTCTTTTAAGGGGAACCAACCCACATATGCGTATCGTAAGGGAGAAATCCCTGAAAACTCCCACCAGGTAGTCCGACAAACAAGGCAAGATTCTGAACATCACAAACGCCATCGAGTCTCTCGTTTTTTGGAAGAGTGTCTGTAACAAAGTCGCCAGCGGATTGAACTTCAACCCTAATACCACCAACGGAGCACGTTGCCACTGACCCACGAATCGGGCAGTAGCAATTAATTCGAAGCCACAATGACCAATTTTGGTAAATTGTATTTATGTTTTTCCGGTATTTTGTAATGGATGGCAAATATCGCTTAAGAAACAAGATAATTATCATTCATGATAATTATTAAATACTTACAATATGTCAATAAAAGTTGTTAGTGTTTAACATATTACGTTCGTTTAGATTCAGCTATAGATTGCATAATACTTTTATGTAAATATTCTTAACGCTCAATATACCTACAATTGTAGATTAAAAGTGTGTAGACTAGATGATGAAGTACTTATTTCTTCTTTGATATAATCTTCAAAGTTATGAACTTCAAAGTTATAACTTCAAAGTTATGAATCTTCAAAGTTATGAACTTATAATCTTGAAAGTTATATATATGTTATACATGATAAATCAACTTAATCGAATACATTTTTTAAAAAAAATTTTCAGAAATTATGCATCTTTTTTTACATACTTAATAAGTAATTTAATTTCAACGCTAGCCGAGATAAATCACACGCATTGTCATCAAAAGAACAAAAAAAAAATATTAGTATCCAAAAGGAACTTTTTCCGATAATTAACTGCTAGTCAGAAAAATCGCCATTTTTTTTCTTTACTCGTCTAGTGTCTCATGACAATTTAAACTATACCTTGACTACAAACTCAAAACACACATACATATATAAACAAAAACAAAAATTACAGAAAAGCTAAAAATTGGAGTTAGATAAAAAAAATTGAAAGACTTGCGTTCATCCCTTTAATAAAAAAAAAGGTTCTCAGAAGGAAAAAGAGTGATTGCAGGTTGAAAAAGCAGCAAAAGAAGATTTCGTGGATTGGGTCCCGCTCTTTCTTACGGCACGCTCATCAGTTCTGGTTCGGGCTGCAATATTGGGACGGCTGGTCTGTAATTAATGGAGGTTCTTGGGTAATTTATTTGATTTTTTTGACTCAGAATAAGTTGAAGCTTTGAAAGATGTTAGCTTTGGGATTATTTTTAACTCCGATTTTTTTTTTCGCAGCATAATAATTGCAATGCAGTAATTTTTTTTTAACAAATGTTTGAGAACTTGGAAATATAAGTGTGGTCTAAATGGAAGATACGATAATTTTTACCACCGATATAAGGGAAAAAAGGATGAAAATTTTTTTTTAAAGAAATGTTCAGAAGGATAATAAGCTTCTAAGTTTTTTCTTCTCTTTGAAGTCATCCTTTATCCCAATTTAAAAAAAAAGCAATCGTATTTCCAAACTGGAAGATTTAAAGTTGTCTGTTCATGTCAAGGTTTAAATTTACTATCCTAATAATCAGTTTTACAACTTTTTTAGAAAAAATTAATTTATTCACCTCTGTCCTACCCTTCCCCATGGAACTATTGCATTGCGTTTAAATATAAATATAGTTTATGGGAATAGTAGTTTAAATCCTTTGTTTAACTTTGAAATAATTCATGAATTTTTTTAACGAGAATAACTTGCTTCAACTTACAAACATCCTGTACAAGAACTTTTAGACATAAACGAGTTTCAAAATAAAAAAATTAATTAATTAAATAAAAGGGGCCCCCCCCCCCACTCAGCCACCATAGGTTAAAAAACAAAAATGTCAACAGTTTATGCGATTATTTGCAGGTTGAATTTCTCTTGAATTTTTATTCGTTAGTTTACAATGAAATATTTATTTTACAGAAATGTTTTAAGAAGTGATGTTTATAATTAAATATTGCTGTAAACCAATGAAATTTTTTTCAACCAAAATAATTTTTATTGGATAATAATTTATAAAACATGAAACTTTTTCACAAAAAAACTCTGAGAGGTACTGTCTCTGAATAATATATATAGATATATGTATTATTTAGCATTAGAAATTATGAAAGATATTTCATTTATCAACAACAACTGATTTGAAGTAAATGGATATTAGTCGCCAACACCGAGCCTTTATTTTGATCGAAACAGATGTTTTTTTTATCATAGTTTCACAGCAGTTACAAAAGTTTCATTATTTAAAAGCTCTGATACGAAAACAAAAGCCATTTATTTATCCGTTAGGACATGCTTTGTCGGACCCAGATTTTTTTCGTATAATTATAAAGAAAGCTTTCACATTAGATTATTCGTTTTTGCTATAAATTTCCTTTTTTTGAAGGGAATTTTTTGTAATATAAATATATCATTTTATCGTAATTTATTATCTCGTTTTCTGCAAAAATCTTATTCATTTTCTTAACATTTCGTTTTTTGAAGATAATAAAATATATCTTTGACGATAAAATTAATGTTATACGACATTATGTTCTTTAGGAAATAAATTCGTTTTGATGGGTAGAACATACTTATTGTTTGCTCTATGGAGAAATAAGGGGCTTGATGGCCGAGTGACTAGCGCCCTGGCTCTCGGTGCCGCAAGTTTCGGGTTCGAGTCCCGGCGGGACTATGGATGTTTTTAGTGGTTCGGAATCGATTTTAAACTGTAGGTTAACGGTTATAGAGCTTTGGGCATCAGGCTAACAACCCCATCCCGTAAAAAGATAAACTTCTCCGGTCTAGAAATCTGTCAGTAGACAGACGGCCTTGGCCAGCATGGGGCTGTTGTGCCACTGATTCTGATCATGAAGAAATTAGCAGATGGGATTCTGCGTTGCCCGATTTCTGCAAATATTATAGTATATTTAAGTGTGCACCACCTTCTATATCGCATGCACATTTTAGCACTAGAGTTTCGAACAAACAATTCTAAGAGTGGCAACTGAAAGTTTGAACTCATCTCTGCCACTTCAGCCCAATGAAAGTACTTTTCGACTTACGGATTTATATTGCTCACATCTACAAAGAAATAGAAGCTTTCGCTTCAGTCGAATTTCGAACCAAGCTCTTTTATTTTAAAAGCCCGTAGAATCATTATCTATTCGGCCATCTAAACTATAAAAATTTAACCTTAGTATTTCAAACATCAGCTAATATCCAATAGTGGGCCTGAATGACGGAGTGTCTATCACTCCTGCGTTCGGTGCCATAGGTTTCGAGTTCATGTACTGGCTGTGCAATGGATGTTGGTAGTGTTTCGGAATCCACTTTAACCCGTAGGTGTCACTACGACTATCTTGTTTCTTTCTATCGGTGGTTCAATTTTTCTTGTCACTCGCAGCTTTCTGATGATTCGAGAAGTATTGATCAATCCATTCAAACATTTATAAGATTACAAAGATATTCAGGGTTGATGGTAACATCTCAAAGGAAAAAGCTAAACTGGAAGAAGAATGTTCTTTTTAGAATAAAACAATTCGTTTCCACAGCAACAGCTAGTCTCCTCGGCAACAGCCCGTTTCCACAGCAACCAACAGCCCATCTCCACGGCAACAGCGCAACTCTAAATCGGTTCCAAACGATTTCTATAAAACTACCACGTGACGCTGCGTGGAGCGAATAAAAGCATAAAAATTCCAACATTAGGAATTGTATAGAGGGAGTTTTATGGGTCTGCTTTCGTTAAATATGAAAATATATCTAATATGATCGTAGAGTATTGTCTTGAGGTACAGTCAGTCTTCCCTCGGGGTTCTTCGCTAAAGTGGAGATGCATATTAACTCTTAGCCATGTCTTACTCGGCTGAGACTGGGTCTTTAGGATCTGGTGTAGGTTTACCTGCACCAGGGAGACTGATAACAACATAACTATTAGTGTTGCTCTTTCCAGGTGACTTATTATTATTTTTTTTATCCCACTTGATAGACAACAACATTTAGACCAAGTCCATGAACCCGTATACTCACGGAAGGAGGGAAAAGAAGGGGAAAGCTTCTGTTGTGATAGAGCACCCGTAGGTAGAAGTCTGATTTGACTCCGTGACGCCGTAGAAGGAGGACAGTTTCTACCAGGAAGACTTTTAAGGGGATCAAACCCGCATTTGGGTATCGTAAGGAAGAAAACCCGCAAAGCTCCCACCTGGTCGTCTGAGTAATGAAGCAAGGTTTTAAACACCACAAACGCCCTTTTTTTTGAAACAGTGTGTACAACAAAGCTGCCAGCGGATGGAACTTCTGCCATAATGGTCATCAATGGAGCATATTGCCATTGAGTCACGAGTCAGGCAGTAGCATTTAATTCAAAATCAAAGTGGCTGACTCTGGAAAATTCTCTTTATTTTTTCCCGATGTTTTCGCATGGATGTCAAATACCCCTTACAAAACCAAATAATTTTCATTCATGATAATTATTAAATATCCTATCATACCAATAAAATTATTCAGTACTTAATTTATTGTATTTCTATAGATTCGGCTACAAATTAGATAATAGTTTGCTTTATACATAATGTTCGATATCTAATTGTAGATTAAAAGTATGTAGACATATTGAAGTATTTTTTTCTTTTTTTAAATAATCTACTAAGTTATAAATTCACAAAACATGATAAATCAACTTAATCGAATACATTTTTTATAAAATTATCATGAAAATTCTACATTCTATTCGATTTTCAATGTCCAATCGGTGTCAAATATTTCTTATCAGAGAAGATAATTTTTATTCATGCTAATTATTAAATATTTCTTTATTTCATCATTATTATATAAAATTATTTAATGCTCAACATATTATATTTGCTTAGATTCAGTTATAAATTGTGTAATATTTTTATTTAAACATAAATTATATTCTATATATAATTGTAGATTAAAAGTACGTTGACTAGTTGATGAAGTATTTATCTCTTCTTTGATATAATCTTCAAAGTTATAAACTCCCAAAACATGATAAATCAACTTAATCGAATACATTTTCAGAAATTTTCAGAAATTATGCATCTTTTTTTACATACTTAATAAGTAATTTAATTTCACCGTTAGCCGAGATAAATCAAGCGCATTGTCATCAAAGGAACAAAAAATAATATCCAAAAGGAAGTTTTTGCCATAATTAACTGCTAGTCAGAAAAATCACCAATTTTTTTCTTTACTCATCTAGGGTCTCATGACAATTTAAACCGTACCTTAACTACAAACTCAAAACACACACACAGATATATATATATATGTATACAAAAAAATATTTGCAAAAAAACTAATATACGGCTATAATGGGCTATAATGGGCCGCTCAGCATAGAGACGGGCGTGCTGATTGGCAGCATGTCGTTTTTTCTGACGAATCCCGCTTTAATTTGTGGTACCATGATGGCCGCATTCGTGTCAGACGCTATGCCGGTGAACGCCACCTTCCGGTGTTCATTATCGAACGCCACAGTGGACAAACACCCGGAGTTATGGTCTGGGGGGCCATAGCATATCATGGACGATCTCAATTGCTAAGAATTGTGGGCATTCTGAACAGCAACCGGTACATCAGGAAAGTTCTACAGCCCCAAGCTGTTCCCTTCCTTCAAAGCCTTCCAGGCGCTGTATTTCAACAGGACAATGCCCGCCCTTATATCGCTAGGACTGTGCAATCCTTCTTTGCAACGCGGCAGGTACAGCTTCTTCCTTGGCCTGCGTATTCCCCGGATATGTCGCCAATTGAACATGTGTGGGATTTCGTTAGTCGGCGTCTCGCTCGTGATCCTCGTCTTGTTGCTTCTGCAGACGAACTTTGGGTGCGCATACAAACAATATGGAATTCTCTTCCTCAGGCAGACATTCAAAATTTGTTTGACTCCATGCCACGTTGTGTAGCAGCACTCATTGCGGCGCGTGGTGGCTACACAAAATACTGATTCCGATCTCTTGTTATTGTTTGTTTGCTTTGAACATTTAATCATTTATTTGTACCACTACCACTCAACTGTGTATTAAATTTCATTCAATTATGACGATTCCTTCATGGTGTTGCAATTTTCACAAACATGAGTATATAATAATTTATAGAACTTTAAACTGTAACTTTTTCAAAAAGAGAGGCACTGTCTCTGAATAATATATTGTATATATATATATATTATTTAGCATTAGCAACTATGAAAGCAACAAACCTTTATTTTGATCAAAACAGATGTTTTTTATCATAGCTTCACTGCGGTTGCAAAAGTTTCATTATTTAAAAGCTCCCATATGAAAATAAAAGTCATTCATTTATCCGTTAGGACATGATTTGTCGGGAGTAGATTTTTTTTCGTATAATTATAAAGAAAGATTTCACATTGGATTATTCGTTTTTGCTATAAATTTCCGTTTTTTGAAGGGATGTTTTGTAATATAAATACATCATTTTGTCGTAATTTATTATCTCGTTTTCTCCGAATATCTTAACATTTTGTCTTTTAAGGATAATAAAATATATCTTTTAAGATAAAATTAATGTTATACGACATTATGTGGTTTAGGAAATAAATTCGTTTTGATGGGTAGACATATTTATTGTTTGTTTTATGAAGTCTGATGGCCGAGTGACTAGCTCTCTTGCTCTCGATGCCACAGGTTTCGGTTCGAGTCCCGGAGGTGATATGCATGTTTATAGTGGTTAGGAATCCACTTTGAACTTTAGGTCCCAATCTAAAAACGATTGTTGGCCGTCGGGCTGATAACCGCACCCCGTAAAAAGGAAAACATCTCCTGTCTAGAAATCTGCCAGTATCTGCCTTGGCCATGGGGCTATTGTTGTTGATGATGATGATTATGAAGAAGTTAGCAGATGGGACTCTGCGTTGCCCGATTTCTGTAAATATTATAGTATATTTGAGTGTGTACCACCTTATATGTTTCATCCTCATTTTACCACCTGAGTTTTGAACAAATAATCTTGAGAGTGGCAACTGAAAATTTGAACTCATTTCTGCGTCTTAAGCTCAATAAGCCTTTCAACCTAAGGAGTTATATTGCTCACTCCGCAAAGAAACAAAAGCTTTCGCTTCAGTATCAAATTTCCAACCAAGCTCCTTTATTTTGAAAGCCCGAATCATTATCTATCCGGCCATCTAACAAACAAAAAATGTAATCTTATTATTTCAAACATCAGGTAATATCCATTAATTTGTGTGTGGCTCACTCCAGGTGACATATTATTTTTTATCTAGACTTACTATTTTATTTTTGTCCCATTTGGTAGACAGCAATATCTAGACCAACTTCATGAATTCGTGTGGTCTCATGGAAGGAGTTAAGGGGGGAGATGGCATCTTCTGTTGTGATGGAGCACCCGTAGGTAGAAGTCCGACCTGGTTACATGTCACCGAAGAAGGAGGGAACCGCTTTCTAGGGGGATTTTTAAAGGGAATACCTAGATCTTGCGTTTGCAAGTGAGAAAACCGAAAAACTCTCACCAGGTAGTCTAACGACGAAAGATAATGAACATTACAAACGCAATCGAGTCTTCTCGTTTTTTGAAACTGTGTCTACAACAAAATCTCCAGCGGATTGAGCCGCAGCTCTAATGCCATAAGCGGAGCACGTTGCCACTGAGCCACGAGTCAAAAAAAAAAATTTCATTATGCCGATAAAATTTTTTAGTGCTTAACATATCGTATTTTTTTTACATTCAGCTATACATTATATAATATTTTTACGTAAACACACAATATGTTCGATATACAACTGTAGATTAAAAATAGAATAAAAGTTATTTCTTTTTTGAAATCATCTTCGAAGTTATAAACTCACAAAACATGATAAATCAACTTAATAGAATGCATTTAAAAAAAAACTATTACAAAAATGCTACATTCTTTTTTTCTTTGCATACAAGTAATTAAATTTTACTGTTAGCCGACATAAATCAAACGCATTGCCATCAAAAAACCAAAAAAATAATATCCAAATGGAAGTTTTTGCGGTAATTAACTGTTAGTCAGAAAAATCGCCATTTTTTTTCCTTTACTCATCTAGTGTCTCATGACAATTTAAACCGTACCTTATCTACAAACTCAAAACACACACACACATATATATATATACAAAAAATATTTACAAAAAAGCTGAAAATTGGAGTTAGATCGAAAAAAAAAATGAAAAACTTACGTTCATCCCTTTAATACAAAAAAGTTCTCAGAAGGCAAAAGACCGATTGCAGGTTGAAAAAGCAGCAAAAAAAGATTTCGTGGATTTCTTACGGCACGCTCATCAGCTCTGGTAGGATTATTTTTAACTGCGATTTTTTTTGGTAGCATAATAATTGCAAAGCAGAAGTTTTTTTAACGAATGTTTGAGAACTTGAAAATATAAGTGTGGTCTAAATGGAAGATCCAATCATTTTTATCATCAGCATAAGGATAAAAATATCTCTGCAAATTTTTTTAAAGATATGTTCGGAAGGATAATAAGCTTCTGTGGTTTATCTCTTCGAAGCCATCGTTTACCCCAATTTATAACAGCAATCGTTTTTCCAAACTGTTTGATTTAAACATTTCTGTTAATGTCAGGGTTTAAATTTTCTATCCTAATACTCTGTCTTACAACTTTTTTAGAAAAATTATTTTATTTATTCCTGCCCTACCACGAACAAAACAAATATATTGCATTGAGTTTAAATATAAAAAAAAAACTTACGTGAATATTAGTTTAAATCCTTTTTTATTACTTTTAAAGAATTCAAGAATATTTTTAAAAAGAATATTTTATGTAATTTTTTCGATTTGCAAACAAACTAGATACAAACTCCTAAGCATAAATGATTTGATATAAAAATGAGGCCTAAGAATACAAATGCCATCAGATTATTTGATTTTTTGCATGGTGAATTTCTCTTCAATTATTTTCGTTAATTTACAATGAAATTTACACTGCACAGAAATTCGTTAATTTACACTGCACAGAAATGTTTTATGGCGAATTCTTGCTTATAAAGAAGTATATTTTTATAAAAAAATATTGTTGTTACGAATGCCATTCCATAACATTATGCCCAAGCTGTTTCCAGTAAGTATAAAAACCATGGCGATTAATTTCCGGTACGTCGCTGATATTTTAGGCTCAGAATAAGGCAATAGGCGCAACAATTTTGGCTTCTAGGGCAAATGATCTGTTTGAAAAATAATGGTATCGTATGAATTTTACGATACTGGATGGGCAATTTAATAGCCGACGTAGTAGTAATTAATGTGTGTTTAATCCTCAATGTCCTGTACAGAGGGATAAACATACCATAAGTAATCCATTCATTGATGGAGGGAAAGGGAACAGCTTTTGTTGTGATGAAGAATCCTTAGGTTTGAATTGGCTTCCTGTCTCTGAAGAAGGTGGGCAGAGCCTTCCGGGTGGATTTTTAAGGGAAAAAGGCTCCTCAATTGCATATGAATGAAAAACCGAAAAACTGTGCTTCCCGGGGGGCCTTTTAGAGAAAACAATTGCGAAGTTGCGCATCGCATGAGAGAAAATCCGGAAATATGCCACAAGTAGTCCAACTAATTTGGCGGGGCCTGAATGGTCGAGTGGCTAACGCTCTGGCGCTCGGTATCACAGGTTTCGGGTTAGACTCTTGGCGGTGCTATGGATGTTTGTTGTTGTTCGGAATCCACTTTAAGCCGTAGGTGTCCTTTCCGCAGGTGTGTACTAAAACCACTGTAGCGTCACCTTGTGTGATGGGGTCAGGGGCACGCCTGCGGCGTCCAAGTCCAAGCCGTAGGTGTCACTACGACTATCTTGTTTCTTTCTATCGATGGTTCAATTTTTCTTGTCACTCGCAGCTTTCTGATGATTCGAGAAGTATTAATCAATCCATTCAAACATTTATAAGATTATAAAGATATTCAGGGTTGATGGTAACATCTCAAAGGAAAAAGCTAAACTCGAAGAAAAATGTTCTTTTTAGAATAAAACAACTCATTTCCACAGCAACCAACAGCCCATCTCCACGGCAACAGCGCAATTCTGAATTGGTTCTAAACAACTTTTATAAAACTAACACGTGACGCTGCGTGGCGAGAACTTAAGCATAAAAATTCCAACAGTAGGTCGTGGTCTCATATAACTGTAAGGGCGTTACGGAGCAAAAGTCAGACTTCTACCTACGGGTGCTCCATCACAACAGTAGCTGCCCCCTTTCCCTCCATCCATGAGTAGATCACTCATGGGTTATCCGTTCCACACTGCAGGACATTGAGGATTAGTCAACAACTAACGTGGCAAGATGATGAACATCCTAAACGTTATCGAGTCTCTTCGGTTTTTGAAACAGTGTTCACAGTAAAGCCGCCAGCTGATTGAACCTCAGCTCTAATGCTCATCAACGGCACATATTGCCACTGAACAAAGAGTCGGGCAGCAGCAATTAGTTCAAAGCCAAAGTGCCCGCTTTTAGAAAATTCTCTTTATTTTCACCCATATTTTCTAGTGGATGTCAAATACCTCTTATCAAACAAAATCATATTCATTCATGACAATTATTAAATATTACGTTTATCGATAAAATTTTTTAATACTTAACATATTGTATTTGTTTAGCTATAAATTGTATAATATATTTACGTAATCCTAGATTATGTTCGATATCCAATTGCAGATTAAAAGTATGTAAACTAGATGTTGAATAATATATTTCTTCTTTTAAATCATCTACAAAGTTAAAAACTCAGAAAATATGATAGATAAATCAACTTAATAGAATACATTAAAAAAAATATATATTCTACAACTTTATTTTTACATACTCAACAAGTAATTAAATTTTGCCGTTAGCCGAGATAAATCAAACGCATTGTCATCAAAAGAAAACAAAAAAATAATATCCAAAAGGAAGTATTTTTGCGATAATTAACTCTTTGTCAGAAATATCGCCATTTTTTTTTCTTTACTCATCTAGTGTCTCATGACAATTTAAATTATACCTTAACTACAAACTCAAAACACACACACACATATATACAAAAAATATTTACAAAAAAGCTAAAAATTGGAGTCAGATAAAAAAAAATGAAAAACTTGCATTCATCCCGTTAATAAAAAAAAGTTCTCAGAAGGAGAAAGACCGATTGCAGGTTGAAAAAGCAGCGAAAGAAGATTTCGAGGATTGGGTCCCGCTCTTTCTTACGGCACGCTCATCAGTTCTGGTTCGGGCTTTAATATTGGAACGGCTGGTCAGTAATTAATGTTACTTCTTGCGCAATTTATTTAATTTTTTTTCACTCGGAATAAGTTGAAGCTTTGAAAGATATTAGCTTTAGGATTATTTTTAACTCCAATTTTTTTGGCAGCATAATAATTGCAATGCAGTCTTTTTTTTTTAACAAATGTTTGAAAACTTGTAAATATAAGTGTGGTCTAAATGGAAGATCCGATAATTTTTACCACCAACATAAGGGGCATAAAAAATTTTTGGAAACGTTTTTTAAAGAAATGTTCCGAAGATAATAAGCTTCTAAGGTTTATCTTCTCTTTGAAGTCATCCTTTATCCTGATTTAAAAAAGCAGTCATATTTCCAAACTGGAATATTTAAAAATTTCGTTAATACCAAGATTTAAATTTTCAATTCAAATAATCTGCTTTATAACTTTTTTAGAAAAAAAATTATTTATTCATCTCTGTCCTACTCTTTCCGTCAAAAAAAACAACAACAACAATTCCTTTTTCATTGTGTTTAAATATAAAAATAATTTATGAGAATATTAATTTAAATCTTTTGTTTAAATTTCAAAGAATTCATGAAATTTTTAAAAAAGAATAACTTGCCTAGATTTGCAAACAAACTACATACGAACTTTTAGGCATAAACGATTTAAAAAAAAATCAGCGATCAAAGAACAAAGATGTGATCAGATTATGTGATTTCTTGCATGTTGAATTTACCTTGAATTTTTACACATTAATTTACAATGAAATATTCGTAAGAAACGTTTTCTTGTGAAATATTGTTGTGAATTAACGAAACTTACTTCACATAATATTATTTTCATTGCACAATAGTTTATAAAGTATTAAACATAAATCTTGTCAATGATGAAGTTCTGAAAGGTAACGACTTTTGAGCAAAAACAATAATAATAATAATGATAATAATAATAAACCTGACTCATTTCTCACTGGTAACATGCGACGCTGGTGAGTATTAGGGCTGCGGTTCCAACCACAATTATTTTAGATACTGTTTCAAGAACGAGGAAACTGGATGGCGTTTTTGATGTTCAACATCCTGCCTCATTAGTCAGACTAATTAATGGGAGTTTCCGGGTTTTCTTCCATACGATACGAGTGGTCTTGTGGTTGATTGGCTAACGTTATGGTGTTTCATGTTCGCATCATGGCGGGGACATGGATGTTTGTTAATGGTTCAGAATCCCCAGTAAACTGTAGCTCCCGGTTTGATTAGCCTAAAGTGTGTAAAAAAAGACGAACGACAAACCAAATCCATACGATACGCAAATGTAGAGTTGACCCCCTCCCCCAAAAGTCCTCCTGTAAGGCACTGCCCTCCTCCTTCAGAGACTCAGCCAAATCCGATTTCAACCTTTGGATACTACATAACAACAGAAGCTGCCCCCTTTCCCTCCATCCTTGAGCAGACTACTCATGGGGTTTCCGTCTGGCGCTGTAGGACATTGAGTAGAAATCACAATAACAACCAGAACAAAAAATCATATCAATATGTAATTCATTTGATTTGCAGTAATTGGTTGAAATTTATCATGCGTATTTTGTTTCAAAATGAATATAAAAGGTAAAAAAGAACAACACCTAGCTTGTCTTAACTATAATATAAATCTTGCTTAAAAATATGAATTAAAATTGTATTTCGGTCGAATAGGAATTAAAAAATAAAATTAATTTACCTTCACTTCTTACTAAAAACGAGCATGACATTTTTAAATTAAATGTAATCTATTCTTCTAACGTTTTCAATGATCTACAAAAGAGACGCTATGATAAGCTATTCAGCTTTTTAGTTATTAATATTTTATTTTTCATAATAAAGGATTTATACAAAACTATGGATAACACATTGAGTTACCGAACGGAGATAGCTTGGATCAATAACCGACGGGGATATAGACGCCCTTGGGACATTTTGTTGCGATTTACGTGTACAAAATATGGATGCAATGTAAAAGACCCTCTGTTATGCATTCTAGGTAATGCTGAATGTGTTACTCATATGTTAATAGATTTTGACCTTAAGTAAAAAATCTGGTATTAAAAAATAGTAACTTTTCTGTATATACAGTAATACAGTAATATACAGTAATATATACAGTAATATACAGTAATACAGTATATAGTATATATGTATATATGCAGTAATACTACATATTTGTTTTTATACTGGCATTTGACCTTATGCCATAAAGCCAGGTAATCAAATAATAACTTTTCAGGAACTGCTTCAATTTTTTTTCTCATAGTAATGTTTGTCCTTGGGTAAAAGAGGCTTGGTATTAAAAAACAGCAACTTTTCTGGAATTGCTACATATTTGTTCTTATAGTAGAATTTGACCTAAGGTCGAGAAAAACAGATAATTCAAAGTAGCAACTTTTCTAGAACTGTTACATACTTAACCTTATAGCTTAGGTTTGCCATATTTGCACTTTTGTTGATTCTTATTCCTTTGTGCTTGACCTTAGGTAAAAAAGTCTAGTATTAAAAAATAACAAGTTTCCTGCACAAATAGGCTACAATGACCAAATTTTCTTTAATCTAACAATATATTTTTCATGTAAACATTACGCTTAATATCCAATTGCAGATTGAAATTATGTTGACTAGATATTGAAGTATTTACTTATTCTGTTAAATAAATAAATACTTCTTATTTATAATTTCATGGAACAAGAAAAATCAACTAAATCGATTGCATTTTTTAAAAAATTATTACGAAAATTCTACATTCTTTTTTTATATACTTAACAAGTAATTAAATTTTGCCATTAGCCGAGATAAATCAAACGCATTGCCATCAGAAAAACCAAAAAAGTAATAATATCAAAACGGAAATTTTTGCGGTAATTAACTGTTAGTCAGAAAAATCACCATTTTTCTTTCTTTACTCATCTAGTGTCTCATGACAATTTAAACTATGCCTTAACTACAAACTCAAAACACGCACACACATACATATACAAACAATATTTACAAAAAAGCTAAAAATTGAAGTAAGATTAAAAAAATGAAAAACTTGCATTCATCCCTTTAATAAAAAAAAGTTCTTAGAAGAAGGAAAAACAGTGATTGCAGGTTGAAAAAGCAGCAGAAGAAAATTTCGTGAATTCCCGCTCTTTCTTACGGCATCAGTTTTCTCATCAGTTCTGGTTCGGGCTTTAATATTGGGACGGCTGCTCTGTAATTAATGTTACTTCTTGGGCAATTATTTTTTTTTTTACTCGGAATAAGTTGAAGCTTTGAAAGATATTAGCTTTCGGATTATTTTTAACTCCGATTTTTTTTTGGCAGCATAATAATTGCAATGCAGTCCGTTTTTTTAACAAATGTTTGAGAACTTGAAAATATAAGTATGGTTTAAATGGAAGATCCAATAATTTTTACCACCAACATAAGGATGAAAAAAAGTCAAGGAAAAAAATTATTAAAGAAATATTCAGGAGGATAATAAGCTTCTGAGGTTTATCTTCTCTTTGAAGCCATCCTTTATCCCAATTTAAAAAGTAGTCGTATTTCTAAACTCGGAGATTTAAAGTTTTCTGTTAATGGCAAGGTTTTAAATTTTTATTTTAAATTATCTGTTTTACAACTTTTTTCAAAAGAATTAATTTATACAACTCTGATTGATACCGAAGAAAACAACCTTATTGAATTCAGTTTAGATAAAAAATAATTCATGTGAATATTAATTTACATCTTTTTTTTAACTTCATGAATTTTTTTAATAGAGTATCTTGCCTCGATTTGCAAACAACCTAGATACGAATTTTCGGCATAGATGTCATAAAAAAACCAAAGATCGAAAAACAAAAATGTCACCAGATTCTTTGATTTCTTGTGTGTGGAATTTCCCTTGAATTAATATTCCCTAATTTACGATAAATACCTCTAAGGAAGTGTTTTATGATAAAGCATTGTTTTATAATGAAATATTGTTTTGTAAAGAAATACTGTTGTAAACCGACGAAGCTTATTTCATTTAAAAGCATTTCCATTTTAAAATAATTTATAAAACAATTATTAAACATCTTTGCAATAATGAAATTATGAAAGGTGCTGATTAATAATAGTGATAATAATAAACCTTACTTGTAACTCAGTGGTAACGAGCGTTGCTGGTGAGCATCAGAACTGAGGTTCAATCTGCTGGCGGCATTGTTGTAGACACAGTATCAAAAGTGAATAGACTTTGTTATGTTCGGCGTCTTGCCTCGTTAGTGGGACTACCCGGTGAGAGGTTTTCGGGGTTTATCCCTTAAGATACACAAATGCGACGTAGTTCCCCATAAAAGTCCTCCCGGTAGACACTTCCCTCCTTCTTCAGCAACAACTTCCCTCCTTCGTTAGCTTTTTCTCCCTAGCGCGCATGCTCATAGGAAACTGAGCATGCGCGCTAGGGAGAAAAAGCTAACGGACGTCCTACGGTAACTAACGTACGGTATGCAAAAACTCTCTATTATCACTGAGCTACGAGTAAGCTTTATTATTATTATTATTATTATTATCGTACCTTTCATAATTTCGTTATATCCAAGATACCGATTTATTGTTTGTTAAATTATTGTACAATGGAATTTATTTTGGGGGAAGAAAGTATCTATTGTTTACAACAATGAAACAATATTATATTATAAATAATACTTCATCATAAACCCTTTCTTAACTATATTTCATTGCAAATTAACGAATAATAAATAAAGTGAAATTCCTCATGCAAGAAATTAAAGAATCTGGTGACATTTTTGTTCTTTTATCTCTTATTTCTGTAAGTCGCTGATTTCTAAAAGTTTGTATCTAAGATGTTTGTATTATTTTAAAATTAAGAAACAACAATTTAAACTAATATTCACATAAACTATTTTTATATCTAAGCACAATGCAACAGGATTGTTTTTTTCCGGGTAGGACAGAGATGAATAAATTAATTTTCTTTCTTAAAAAGGAAGTTGTAAAACAGATTATTAGAATAGAAAATTAAAACCTTGGCATTAACAGAAAACCTTAAATCTTCCAATTTGGACATACCACTGCTTTTTTAAATTGGGATAAAGGATGGCTTCACAGAGAAGATAAACCTTAGAAGCTTATTATCTTTCCGAACATCTCTTTTAAATTTTTTTTCCTGAGTTTTTTTCATCCTTATGTTGCTGGTAAAAATTATTGGATCTTCCATTTAGACCACACTTATATTTCCAAGCTCTCAAGCATTTGTTGAAAAAACGGACTGCATTGCAATTATTATGCTGCCAAAAAAATTGGAGTTAAAAATAATCCTAAAGCTAATTATCTTCCAAAGCTTCAACTTATTCCGAGTCAAAAAAAAAAAAAAAAAAAAAAAAAAAAATGAAATAAATTTCTCAAGAAGTTCCATTAATTACAGACCAGCCGTCCCAATATCAAAGCCCGAACCAGAACTGATGAGCGTGCCGTAAGAAATCCATGAAATCGTCTTTTGCTGCTTTTTCAACCTGCAATCGGTCTTTTGCCTTCTGAGAACTTTTTTTATGAAAGGGATGAACGCAAGTTTTTCATTTTTTTGTCTAAACTCATAATTTTTAGCTTTTTTGTAACTGTTTTTTGTATTTATATATATATATATATAAAAATACAATATATATATATATATTGCGTGTGTTTTGAGTTTGTAGTTAAGGTATAGTTTAAATTGTCATGAGACACCAGATGAGTAAATAAAAAGACTTTCTGACTAACAGTTAATTATCGCAAAAACATTCTTTTGCATATTATTTTTTGTTGGTTATTTTGATGTCAATGCGTTTGATTTATCTCGGCTAACGGTAAAACTTAATTACTTGTTAAATATGAAAAAAAAAAAAAAAACTGTTTAATTTTCGTAATAATCTTTAAAAAAAGGCTGATAAGTTTTTAAATCATGTTTTGTTCGTTTAAATCATGTTTTCTTTTGTTTTAATCATTTTTTTTCTTTTCTTTTCATTTTCTTTGTTTTTATGGTTTTTATCATGTTTTGTGAGTTTATAACATAGTACAGTATCTAAAAATAATGAAATAAATACTTTATAGTCTAATCTACATACTTTTAATCTGCAATTGTATATAGAACATAATGAATGGTAACGAACTATGTTATACAACTTGTAGCTGAATTTAAACAAATGCAATATGTTAAGCTCTAAAAAGTTGCATCAACTTAATAGAATATTTTTTTCTTATCCCACTTGGTAGACAGCAACATCTAGACCAAGTCCAAAAACCCGTGTGGTCCCATGGAAGGAGGGAAATGTGGGTCGCAGCTTCTGTTGTGATGGAGCAAACGTAGGTAGAAGTCTGACTTGGCCCCGTATCGTTTCCGGGAGGTTGGTCTTTTAGGGGGTTTCTCTGTTAATGTCCCCCATTTGCCCCCCATCCCCCATCCCCCCATTTGCGTATCGTTCAGGATAAAACCCGAAATACTCTCACCAGGTAGTTGAACTAACGATTCAAGATGCTGAACATCAGAAGTGCCCTCGAGTCTCTCCGTTTTTGATAGTGTTTACAACAATGCCGCCAACAGGTTGAATGCCATTGCTGATGCTCACCAGCGACACACGTTACCACTGAGCTACGAGTAAGGTTTATTATTATTTTTATTATTATTATTATTATTAGTCAGTACTTTTCATAATTTTATTATTGCCAAGATGTCTGTTTATTGTTTTATAAATCATTGTACAATGGGAATGATTTTAGGTGAAATGAGGTTCGTCTTTTTGCAACAATATTTCATTATAAAACAATACTTTATCATAAATCATTTTTTAACAATATTTATTGTAAATAAAGGAATATTAACTCAGGAGAAATTCCGCATGCAAGAAGTCACAGAATATGGTGACATTTTTGTTTTTGATCTTTGGGTTTTTATGACATCTATGCCTAAAGTTCGTATCTAGGATGTTTGCAAATCGAGGCTAGTTATTCTATTAAAATAATTCATAAATTTTCTGAAAATTAAAGAAACGATTTTAACTAATATTCACATAACCTATTTCTATAATTAAATACAATGCAATAGGCTGGTTTTTTTCGGGGTAGGACAAAGCTGAATAAATTAATTTTTTCTAAAAAAAGTCGTAAAACAGATTTTTAGAACCGAAAATGTAAACCTTGACATTAACAGAAAAATTTAAATCTGCCAGTTTGGAAATACGACTGCTTTTTAAATTAGGATAAAGATGGCTTCAAAGAGAAGATAAATCTTATTCCCTTTCTGGAAATTTTTTTAAAACTTTGCTGAGTTTTTTTCATCTTTACGTTGATGGTAAAAATTATTGAATTTTCCATTTAGACCGCACACATAATTCCAAGTTCTCAAACATTCGTTAAAAAAACGACTGCATTGTAATTATTATGCTACAAAAAAATGGAGTTAAAAATAATCCTAAAGCTAATATCTTTCAAAGCTTCAACTTATTTCGAGTCAAAAAAATAAAATAAATTGCCCAAGAACCTCCATTAATTAGAGACCAGCCGTCCCAATATTAAAGCCCGAACCAGAACTGATGAGCGTGCCGTAAGAAATCTACGAAATCTTCTTTTGCTGCTTTTTCAACCTGCAATCAGTCTTTTTCCTTCTAATACATTTTTTTTATTAAACAGATGAACGCAAGATTTTTTAAATTTTTTTTTTTTTATCGAAGCTCACATTTTTACTTTCTTGTAAATATTTTTTGTATATATAATACAAACTTCATAACACACATATGTGTGTTATGAACTGTAACTGTAACTTCATGTGTATATACAAACTTCAAAACACACACACACATATGTTTGTGTGTGTTTTGAAGTTTGTAGTTAAGGTATAATTTAAATTGTCACGAGATACTAGACGAGTAAAGAAAAAAAAATGGCGATTTTTCTGACTAGCAGTTAATTATCGCAAAAACTTCCTTTTGGATATTATTTTTTTTTGTTCTTGTGATGGCAATGTGTTTGATTTATCTCGGCTAACGGTAAAATTTAATTACTTGTTAAGTATGTAAAAAAAAAGAATGTAGAATTTTTCGTAAAAAATTTTTAAACATGCATCCAGTTAAGTTGATTTATCATACTTTCTGAGTTTATGACTTATTTAAAAGAAGAAATACTTCTACATCTAGTCAACGTACTTTTATTCTACAATGGCATATCGAACATAATATATGCTTGCGTAAATATATTGTACAATTTATAACTGAATCTAAACGAATACAATATGTTAACCACTAAAAATTGAATCGACATAATATAATATTTTTTTTCCATGTTCCACTTAGCATACAGTAACATCTAGAGCAGGGGTCTCCAAACTACGGCCCGCGGGCCAAATCCAGCCCACCAGTGTCACCCATCCGGCCCGCGACAGCGAATAGCTTATTGTTTCTGTAATACGTTGGATAAAAAACACACCGAATGATAATAACTCGGTTTTATTGACTTGCTAGGTAAAGCTTAATGACAAGCATAACACGCAGAAAATTTAACTTAAGCATAACAACTAACTGGAAATTATAGATAACGGCAGAAAAATTAAAATGGTTGTGGCCCTTGGTACTTACTGAAGTAAACAGTATGGCCCTAGGGCTGAAAAGTTTGGAGACCCCTGATCTAGAGCATCTAAACATATTGGAAGCTAATCTGCAACACCCATTGCGATGTGCAAAGACTCTAGTTGAGATCCACTTGCAAAAGCTAAATGAAAGAGTGAAGAAACAAATTTCGCACTAGTAAAATAAATATTTTTTAATTATTTAATTTTTTTTATTTCATTATATTTATATATTTTTTATGTGTCATTTTTAGCGTTATATATTTCTTTACAATGCGCGTTTAATATTGATATTATTATATTATCTATGCTTACATGTAAGAATAATAGTGAGCACGATAATAACTCATTATGTTTCAGTGTTTTATTCCAAAAAATATCTTTAGTGTGTCTAAATCTGATATGGCTGTATATAATTTTATATGCGGCCTGCGGAGTTATGATGCATTTCCAAAGTGGCCCTCAAAATCATTTGGGTTGGCCATCCCTGATCTAGACGAAGTCCAAGAACATGGAAAGCGGAAAATGAAGGAGGCAGCTTCTGTTGTGATGGAGCATCCGTAGGTAGAAGTCTGACTTGGTTGAAGAAGAAGGGCAGTGCCTTCCGGAAGGACTTTTAGGGGGGACTGCATCGCATTTGTGCTGAATAACTGGGTTCTGAGATGTTGATACAGAACTTTCTTGATTTTTTTTTGATAGAATCTTCTATAGAGTTTATTTTTTAAATCTTGATGTACTGTTGTATTGCGAACATACCAGGGATCACCATGCTTTGGATGATTTGTATTTGATGTTTGGTCTAACTCAAACAAATTTGACGTATTTGAACCATAAGTTTTAAATTGAAAAAAGAAATAATAAGCATATTTAAGCTTTGTATTATTAAGGACCAAAATTAAAATAACTTTCTTTTATTAACTGGTACTATATACATCAACTATGTAAAAATTCGATATACATTGTATTGGACTTACGACTTATGACAGGATGATTATTTCCTTTTAAGAAAATTCTCTTAGTTCGCGGAAATAAAAGAGTTTCAAAAACAGACATCTTAACAAAAGAACGCTGAGCAAAGTAATTACAGTTAGGGTCTTCCGCAGACCTTGTGAAACAGATTCGACATAAATCGAGAACTCTGAAAATCTCCGTCCTTGAAGTGAACTGTACATGCGAATCAAATTTAATTCTTTATTTTTCATTTTTTCAATTCCTTCTATTAGCTCACACTCTCCCTATATATATCTTGTTTCAATTTTAAATCGTTCATAAAATACTTTTTATTCATCCACTCAAGTTCAAATACATTTCTTTTCAACTTGTAGTGGATAACACTGGATGTTAGTACAGTTTTTTCAAATATTAATTTAATTAATTAATTTTAGTCTTTTTGAGATTTAAGTTGCATGTATCTAATAATAGATGGCGCCAAATGTAAGAGGAAAATTTCAACTTTATTTGTAAAGGACTTTTCTGTGACAATATAGTGAAAAAGAAGTAGGAGTTGATTATAAATTTTTTTTTATATTACTTGTTTCGTAATTAATAAATAATGCTTGTAAACAAATATTTAAATATTCCCATGTACCTGAAAGTAGCCATCTTCTTGA